>CABFVZ010004406.1:0-28621 GCA_902151445.1 Timema monikensis
GGGTATGGTTAGAGAAGGGCGTCTTTAGAGTGGAGAGAATATGGTTAGAGAAGGGTGTATTTAGAGTGGAAAGAGTATGGTTAGAGAAGGGCGTCTTTATAGTGGAAAGAGTATGGTTAGAGAAGGGCGTCTTTATAGTGGAAAGGGTATGGTTAGAGAAAGGTGTATTTAGAGTGGAAAGAGTATGCTTAGAGAAGGGCGTCTCTAGAGTGGAGAGAATATGGTTAGAGAAGGGCGTCTTTATAGTGGAAAGGGTATTGTTAGAGAAGGGTGTATTTAGAGTGGAAAGAGTATGGTTAGAGAAGGGCGTCTTTAGAGTGGAAAGAGTATGGTTAGAGAAGGGCGTCTTTAGAATGGAAAGGGTATGGTTAGAGAAGGGTGTATTTAGAGTGGAAAGAGTATGGTTAGAGAAGGGCGTCTCTAGAGTGGAGAGAATATGGTTAGAGAAGGGCGTCTTTATAGTGGAAAGGGTATGGTTAGAGAAGGGTGTATTTAGAATGGAAAGAGTATGGTTAGAGAAGGACGTCTTTAGAGTGGAAAGAGTATGGTTAGAGAAGGGTGTATTTAGAGTGGAGAAAATATGGTTAGAGAAGGGCGTCTTTAGAGTGGAAAGGGTATGGTTAGAGAAGGGCGTCTTTAGAGTGGAGAGAGTATGGTTAGAGAAGAGGTGTATTTAGAGTGGAAAGAGTATGGTTAGAGAAGGGTGTATTTAGAGTGAAGAGAGTATGGTTAGAGAAGGGTGTCTTTAGAGTGGAAAGAGTATGGTTTGAGAAGGGTGTATTTAGAGTGGAGAGAATATGGTTAGAGAAGGGCGTCTTTAGAGTGGAAAGGGTATGGTTAGAGAAGGGCGTCTTTAGAGTGGAGAGAGTATGGTTAGAGAAGAGGCGTCTTTAGAGTGGAAAGGGTATGGTTAGAGAAGGGCGTCTTTAGAGTGGAGACTCTGGTTTCATCCAAGATGGCACCCAATGTAATTAATACATTGGTATGGATTCATCCAGTTAATTAATTTAGATACAAAGTTTGAGGCTCTAGGTTAAGTTAGTTTCTTAGGGGTGTTGAAATGGTCGGCATGAGGTAGTTGAGTTATTTCTCAACATCTTTATCAGTTTTTATTTCAGGCGAATGTTGTTATCTTACTCCTTTCAACCTACCTTAGCGGATTACACTATGACCCTTTCTTATAAGCAATATCATAGTGAAATAACGCAAGGTAAGCTTGATACTTAACAGGTTAGACCAAAGGTGAATTTACTTAAAAGGTATATTCTCCGTAAACTTTAAAGACATATTATTAGCTTAGTTAGGAGAATATTTAATAAGTGAAGATAAAAACGAATATAAAGTTTTATTATTAAGATATTTATATTCTTTATTATCTTCATTTATTAAGATAAATAGTTAAATCATCTGTTTTGATCGTTATAAGAGATGATAAATTTACCAAACAAATACTTTTAAAAATTGCACTCGGTAATAATGGTTATATATTTATATTCAAATCAAATTTAAAAAGAGGATTATTGGTGTATCAAACACTGAACCTCGGCGGACGTGTCTCTCCTATCTCCCGAGTTCACCTTTTCCAATCACCCTATAATCCTCTAACAAAGTACTGGCCTTTTCAAATACCCCGTATCCATTGTTTTACTGGGCTTCTGCAGCCCCCCTCCCCCCTTCCTTCATTACCAACTTAAAAGCTTCTCCCTCCCCCCNCCTCCCCCCCCTCCCGCCCAAAATATCTGGTGGCTCGGGCGAACACAATCCTCTAAACTAAACTAAACCTTGAAGAGATATTCTTACACTAAATAACGATCACAATTTTTCACCTGCGCCGCCTCTACCGCTAATGTTAATTGCCAAGTTTCGAGCGGTTGTAGGGGAGGGAGGAAAGGAGGGCGGGGTGGGGGAACTTATGGAACAGGTTTAGTGTAACAGCGGGTAATGTCACTTTTTTTTAAAAAGCACCTCGTCTTACTACCCGTTCGGGTTATACGCTTATGTACTAATTACTCTAGTGGGTTAGGGATTAGGAAGGTTATATTTCATGTAAGTGTATCCGCATTTGCATGGTGTGAGAGAGAGAGAGAGTGGAAAACAGTTTTGGATAAACTACCCTCAGTACACTCGACCGAGATTCGAACCTCGATCTTCGAGTCATCGGTAGTTCTATCTACTGCGAGAGTAACCACGTGCCCACCAAAGCGGGTTATTAAAATAATTGTTTTAGTAAATACATTTAGTCTAATTTTCTCCACACAGAAATAGAAATCTCAGTTAGTTTGTATCTATCCTGGATATAATAGGATTTTATAACATTTTTTATATTAAATTTATAAAGTATTTGCTCCAATAACATCAATAACTGTTGATATTACTATGAGTAGAGAATTAAATCAAATGTTTCTATTGAAACGAGATTTTTTAAATTTCTTACAAAACTTTTCTAGCTATAAAAATCAGGAAAATTAATACAAACCTAAACTCACATTCCTTTTCATCCAGCCTTAAATATCTAAGCAAACAAACGAATGCTAACGCCCTAAATTCATCAGGTTATTATTATTTTTGTTTTTAATATTTCCAATATAAACCTTTCATGAAAACTTGCTCTTAAAACATTTAAGTATTCATGACCCTTCTCGGGCCTCTCGAGATCAAACATTATTTTCTATTAGTAACTCTTTTTGTTGTATTCGTAGTTCACTATAGATATGCCGAATTCGATTTTTATCATAAAAAAAGAATCAAACTGAGAAAGTTATTTAAGGAATTTCTTTACAATTAAAGAATTTAGTTATCTTACTCTCTAATAAAATATTCTAAAATACTTTTATTTTCTATCGGTTTTATACAATTAATGTCCATGTTTTTTAATACATTTTAGCAACTATACCTCATCGCATTTACTAATTTAAATGTTTGTTTAGCTATAATTATGTTTCCTTTATTATTCCATATTTTCTAGTATTCTTAAGAATGTTTCGGTGCTGGCTTGCTATAGGTCATGCAACTGTTGGTCAGCACTAGAGTGAAGGAAATTGAAATGATTATAATGACACATGAAAACCTCTGAATTATCGTCGCCTTGGATCTACTGATTTGAGTGGGTTAGTAACAAACCGTATCTGGCCATAATTCAACGTCACAGTCAAACAGAATGCATACATCATTTTATGACGGGGTAGGTTTTTCTCTCTCCATCACAAACGGAAGGAGGGAGGGATAGAATATTATGTCAAATAGTGTGACGTTCCCCTGGCGACGTGCCAAGACAGAGTAAATACACACACCGGGTCACCGGTGCCCATCACTCAAAAACAAAAATGTTTGTATACAAATATGTGCCGGGGGAGGGAGGGGGGGTGGAGGGGGCTTACCACGCCGTATATCATAACACATATAATACGGAATAAGTTTTTTTTAGCAAAAAAATCAACTGAATGTATGATGAAACGATTAAAAATTATCTACTTTGACTAAGGGGGAAAACTATTCTCGAAGTATTCTTTCTTTTTTATTATTTTGAGTATTTAACGTGCAATTTCTGGACCAAATTACTATATTATCAGTATATGACTTAAAAACTTAATATAATTCTGAGACAGACAAAGTGTTCAGTCCTCAATGTGAGAGAGAAAACCCTCGATTCTAATAAATTATAAACTACCCGGTAATATCTGAATTCGAATCCAGACCCTTAGTTCACGAGACAAGACGCACTACAGACAAAGGTGTCGACCCACATATCAACACATCGTACCTCAAGTAGCATTATATCTCCATGCGTGTATGTGTACTCAGGTCATCCTGAAAGTCAGCAGGCTACCCTTGACAGATTACACTCAGGTTATCTTGAAAGTCAGCAGGCTACCCTTGATAGATTACACTCAGGTCATCCTGAAAGTCAGCAGGCTACCCTTGACAGATTACACTCAGGTCATCCTGAAAGTCAGCAGGCTACCCTTGACAGATTACACTCAGGTCATCTTGAAAGTCAGCAGGCTACCCTTGACAGATTACACTCAGGTTATCCTGAAAGTCAGCAGGCTACCCTTGACAGATTACACTCAGGTTATCCTGAAAGTCAGCAGGCTACCCAGTCAACTAAACTTTTCCCTGGTATGTGTGCTGGTCTTAACTTGATATTGAGCCAGTGTTTCTGCAGTTTGTCAGGTGAGTAGTCAAAGTATTCATGTTTTGAATAAACTTGTTCCATAAGCGTATGTTCTTTCAAATGTTCGATTGAATTTCACTTCTCATTCGTCACACCTGTGAATGGATTGAAACATATGTTAACTAACTCTGTTACAGAATATGTGTAGCTTACATAATGAACCAACAACTTTAGGGGTGCAAAGTTGAAGATAAATAATTATATTATCTGGGGGCACGCAAACAAAATAGTTGACTATCACTGTAATAAGTTACGCCATAGTGAAAACATGCAAGGTAAACTTTCAAATACCACCAGCCTCACTAATTATACTACCTTGTATAAACCGGAGTCCGTCCACCCATCCTGTCCTGCTGTCCGCCAAGTACCAGACCTACGCGGTGAATGTTTCATTACTATTAAACAAACGAGGAATTAATTAAAAGTCCCTTTTTAAAACGCCTTCTCCCCCTCCCCGCCATTCGAATACTTGGGGTGAGGGACCTGGAGAATGGACGGTCCGCTTACAACAGACCCTCCATTCCCACTGCGGCTAGAAAACCAACACCGGGGTTAATTTATGAGCGGCGTTGAAAGTTTTAGGAGAAGGGGGTATTATCACTTATTTCGGGATGAAAATGGCTTCATAAAACCCAACTTGGCAAGCTTTTATGCCTGGCTACCCTTCTGATCGAAATAGCTTTTTTTTTTGTGGGCAAGGTTTCTTTTTTAATCACTAGGAGGGTTATTACCATTTCAGGTTATACGCATGTATGATAATTACTCTAATGGGATGAGGAAGGAAGCATTTTATTGGTAATCTACCCATATATGCGTGGAAGGAGAGAGGGAAACCGATTAAGGAAAAACATCACGCTCATTAGACCCAGCTGGGATTCAAACCCAATCACCAGCAGGCCAGTTCAACACGAGAGTGACGCCTTAGACTATTCGGCCACTGAAGTAGGTACGGGCCAGTTTAAGCAGCCGTCACACAAATGGGACGCGCGAAAAAAGGCGTCAGTCAGTTTAGTCTTGTCTGGTTTGCCCCAGTGAATGAGGAGGTCGATGTTAAAATCCAGGCTGGATGTACAAAGGGTAGCAATTCCTAAATTATTTCCATCGTTCCCTCAACGCGAGTGCGGATACATTACTTCAACCTTTCCTATCCCTAATCATTTAGTGTAAATATGTGGCGAGCTCATGCGGGCAGTAAGATGCAGTTTTTACATCCATTAAAATAATATTTATTTTCGACTAACGGCTTGCTAGGCCTGTCGTAGCTTCATATGACTTATAATCTATCTTAAGATTAGGACAAGTACAACTTCCAGATATTAAAAAAAAAAAGCACAATATGAGCGACTCATTAGGAAAATGACCCGCATCGGTGGAAGCATGGTCTAAGGCATCACGCTCATGTTAGAGTGGATTGCCAGTGACGGGGAGATCAGGGTTTGAATCCAGTTCGGGTGAACTGAGGGTTGTTTTTCCTAAACGATGTCACGTTCTCATACCGGGCCCCTCGTTTGGGCGCCATTTGTTACGCCACTATTAGCTGGATAGCTGGTCCGCGTTGGGCCGCCAATTGCTACCTTACGTAATATTTTTTATTATAAATGCCCCACGTTTGGAAGTCATTTATAATATTACGGGATTTTTACTTGTTTGATTGTCCCGCGGTTGTTTCGTCATTTGTTACGTTTAAAATAGTTATTATCACTCCAATATTGGGCCTCACTTTTTATGTTAGAAATAACTAACGTCAGTTAGAGTTTGATATGGGTTTATTCAATGATAATTATTGATACTTTGATAGAGAAATATCATGTTGCACACAATCTAGACGAGCGCCTAACACACGTCAGTCCGAGACAATGACTGGCATCACAGAGCGAGCTCTGAGATTACACCACCCGTGATATACCTCAATCGAATGGAACTTACTAGAATGTTTAGTTCGCGAACACGTATAGAAGCATACAGAATGGCCTAGAACCGGAAACTGCCTCAAATTGTTCCAGAGCAGGAAGTTAATTTTTTAAAGACTTTTACATTGCGATTTTGACTCAACTTTACATCACACACTGTAGTTAGTTACAGTAGCTGATGCCTCCTAACTTCAGGGCGTGAACTTAAAAACGAGAAATAACTAGTAATTCCCTAGTTAGAATCTGGTAACTATCATATCTGAATAATTTAGAAGAAGACGTGCTTTAAGCACCAAGTAATAAAATATAAAATTCAAATAAAAACAATAAATATATAATTAAGAGGAGAATATTGTCAATGCTTTCAAATATTCTGTAGGTTCAAATCAGGGACATTACAACGATTTCCCACTCTGTATTTTACTAGATGATTTTCGACTCAACCTCCACGGAAATGCACGTACACTTCCTCTAAATTCAACCTTCTTCATCCATAACACAACAACGTAATTATTATTTCTACGCGTATAGGCCGAACGGGTAGTAATATACGATAAAAAAAAAAGGAAAATGAGTTTTAAAAAAACTTTATTAAACAAACGGGTTAGTGACGCGAAACAATTTTGGGACGAAATGTGAGGTAGAGTGACCGTGACACTCGCCGCTTGGGGTGCCACCGTCAAACCAAACACAGTTCCAAACTTTCGGGTCCCGCAGGGTCTCCGTGTGTGTTTAGCAGATCGTGAACCTCTGTGTGTGTGTGTGTGTGAGTGAGAGAGAGAGAGTGTACTTCCTCCCCGTTCCAGTAAAACTCACACACTCACACAGGAGTAACAAGCTCTCGCACAAAAGTGATGATGAGTTTAGGTCCATTCGCAGCACCAGTCAGGGGTGGGCAACATTAGGGCCACATGGTACAAGTACACGAGAGTATAGGCACCACTTCACCACTTAGCAGCACCATCGACGGCGAAGCCAACTATTCAGACAAGAGGCAGCCTCACTTTCTTGTGTGTATTTATTTGAGGCATTTAAAGTGCGCTTTACGAACCGATTGATTTTATCAGCACACGAAAATTTATATGAATCTCTACCAATTTTGCTGGGAAAGGTATTTTCACATATCCTCCAGGGTTCCTCTACACGCCACAATCGACATGAGGCCGACGGCTTTAATTCTCCTTCGAAGGAATTTGTGCTTCGGAATTTTTCGCTTTGAAAAAATCCGTCGAACCACCAAATAAAGGGTCTTGAGTCGAGCATTTTCCACCTCAAGACCACCGAGGTCAAAGGATATGTTTAAAAATCCCAATTAATCTCCAGTATTTGCAAAACGCTTCTCAGAAAATATTATATGATAAGTTTTGCATAAACAAACATTCCGTTTTGGAAATAATTTCTCTTATAGTGTTACGAAAATTTTTCTCAATTATTTGTTTTTCTTGAGAAAATTCCTGCTATTTAAATGGAACAAAAGCACGCAAAAAATATCTGATCTAGAGCAGACCCGACGTTAGTGGCACATTCAGCCACCAAGCGTTGTAGTCAATAGCGAGAGTGAGAAAATAATTGAAATCTGTTATTGCTACTCATTTGATAATATTACTGATGTTAAACGTCCATAGGAGGAATTAAACCGAAATGGAAGATTTTTAAAAAAACTTGTGGATGTCTCGAATAAACACGTTTCAATTAAATGGTTGAAAAAAAAATCAATTTCACATCTCAAGCGCTGACAACTAAACCAAAGAAAAGAAAAAGTTCCAATGAGGCTCCTTTTAACTTGATTTTGTGACCGCTGGACAACCATTTATACCAGGGGTCAGCAACTCGTAGATCTCACGGAAATTTTTAGTCGCTTGCGTAATACTACATAGTCAATAAAAAATGATCAAATATAGCAAATACTTTTAAATAATATTTGAGTGTAACCAAAGTAACCTTGATCAGTAACGTAAGAGAAAATTAAATAACCCGCTTCGGCGGCCGCATGGCTTAACGCGTTACCATCTCAATTAACTGAACTACCGATGACGAGGTTCAAATCTCGGTCGGGTGGTTTTACAAAAAAGTTTGTTCACTCTCCTTCCACGCAAATACGGGTGAACTTCATCTAAATATAATCTTCCAAATCCCTAAAACTATTAGTACATTTCAGTACATATACGTATAACCTGAACAGGTACTACGGAGCGGTGTTAAAAAAAAAGTTTATAGGTCGATCGGAGAACCCCTGTTTTATATTTTTGAAGAGTGAAAAAAAAGGGGGAGGAGGTTGAAGACTTTCTTCGCGATCACTCGAGAACGTGCGAGATACGGCGATGATAACCAGAAGAGGGAGACATCACGGGGTGGAGAGGGGGATGATTTCTGTCTGGAATTGAGTTAAACAAGCGAAGTCGGGCAGCGAGAATATGATTTGTTGTCCCCTGCCCGTCCCCTGCTAGCATGTTGTCGTCACGCAACGAAAGGGGGAATGGGGGGAGGGGTGCGGGAGGAGGAGCTGAAAATTGGATCCGTGGTAATTAGAGTAGCGAAAGCGCTTATAATTTTGAGTGGAATCGCCGTAGAAAGCCCGGTTACTGTGCGACAAGCCTTGTTAGATGTGAAAAGAGAGAGAGAAGATAGAGGAGGGGGCGGGGGAACATGTCCCACCTTTGCGGCGAGTGTCCAATCTAACTCCCAACGTTTTCTGAAAGGAAAATATTTATCCATTCACATGCTTTACGATTCATGGGATTTTTTTTTCTTTTCAGTAATCAGAAATCGTAAATTTGATGAAACACTATAAATAACAGTACGAAGAGAAGTTGGAGAGTATTTAACTTTTAAAGGATACCCATCCCCTCTCCCCCTCCACGTTATCTCAAGCCAATATCCAAACATCAACCCCTTCTTTCCATTAATAAGAGTAACAGTTTTATTTGTTGAATCTTTTTGAATCAACATTTATATAACATTCCACCAAAGTTTCAGTAACTTTGAACCGGTCACACGTCACGATAAATTATTAAGGCGGTGTTTTTATATACAAACTTTATTAGGCCAAAATGAATAAAATATTGATATAATATAAAAATAGAGTTTGATTTTCTTTACATGGTGTAATCAACAGTTGTTGAATATCTGTCAACATCAAAGCGGCATTAGATGACAAACTCTTTAAAGGAGAGAAAAAGTTATTTAATTCCAGGGTACTGTTGAGCTCACCATGCGAAGAAAATTAAACTCTTATGTTTAGCCTACACTAGTGAATTATTTAATTTATTTTGACTAAAAAAGGTTTCGCTATAAAAACTGTAAACTACCCTTAACTCACATTTCCTACACCCGCACCTTAACAAGAGCTGCTTCAAAAATATTTCTAGTATTTTTAAAAATATATAAAAAAAAAAATTAATCTATTATTATTTAACGGCTTACTGATGAGCGGTTATATTAGTACTGTACTTCAATATTATAATCAAAACTTTAAGGAAAACGTTCCCTTATTTTGGGATTCATTTATCTGAAATTTGTGCGAAAAATTATAATCTCTAATTGCCAGTATTTGGATTTATCTTATTTTAACAAATTACTCCCTCCCATTTCCATTTGTCCCCTAGCCCAGTCCTTTAAACTGCATAGTAGGCTGCAAGCCACCCCTACGGAAAATTTTCCTAATGAGAATTTACTGGAAAATGTTCATAACTTCTACGTACTACCCTGTCTTAGGTTAATATAGGTATTTGTTCATAACTTCTACGTACTACCCTGTCTTAGGTTAATATAGGTATTTGTTCATAACTTCTACGTACTACCCTGTCTTAGGTTAATATAGGTATTTGTTTATACAACGGTGTTTAGAAACTTCACGTTAAATAACTGAGATATGTTCAGTGTCTGCATGGTTTAAGGCATCACTCCCGCAAGAGACAGTGAGATAAGGGTTCGAATCCCGGTCCTGGGGTTTTCCACTCTCTCTCTCTTCACGCTGAAACGTTCTGGTTCGTCGCGTTGAGCGTCGATTGAAGTTACGCCGTTTAATTAGCTGGTAATTGCCCCGTGGTCGAGCACTAATTAAATCGGTCCGGTTTTTTGATGTGGTGAATTAATTGGTATTTATAACCCCGTGATCGAGCGCCAATTAAAGAATTATAATTAATAAACACTTATTTTGTTGACATGTTTTTTTATTTCTGAATCTCTGTTTATTTAATGAGAAAATAGATCATGTCGTTGAAATATATACGCGGCCTATTGTATGAGCGCGGACAGGTTTTGCTGGACGCCAAGTGCCCAAGTGAGTTCTGTCAGTTCTGGACACCAACTGCCCTTACATTGCACCATTCTTCGTATATATCCATTGCTCATGGAAGCTTCGAGAAGGTTTAGTTTAGAAAAACAAAATACAAGACAAAAACATATCTGTGTTACTGGGAGGTTCTAGAGCCGGAAAATGACTCAAGTTACATTTTAAAATCTCTCTTCGAACCTTCGAGAAGAGGAAGTTATTATTTGAAATATATATATTGTCAACCTGACTTGACTGGTGTCACGTGCGTGACGTCACTGCTCAGTGGCTTTTGCCTTCTTAGAAGAAGAAGTGCTTTAAGAGCCATTTAATATAGTATATAATTTAAATGAAATAAGATACGTTTATAAAATTAGGACGATATTATTGTCAATGCTTTCACATATTCTTTAGGGGCAAATCAATTACATTACAACGCAAATCCGGGTACTCTTCCTCTGAATTGAACCTTCCTCATCCCTAACTCATTAGCGTAATTAGTACATATGCGTATAAACTAAAATGAGACGCGGTAAGAAAAAAATTACTAGATAAAATAAGATTTTTCAGAGTGAAAGGGGATGTGCAATTTTAATACGTAGTGTTTATTCTTTTCGTTTGTAAAGTAGCGCCGCCAGGATTAGTTTGTGTGTGGGTTGGGTGGGAGGTTGGGGGGGGGGTGGGGGGATGTTGGTTTCACTGACCAACTAAGCGGGGTCCATTGGTTTTTCCCACGGTAAAATGTGAAAATTTAAGTACTGCAAAATTCAAATGCATTAAAAGAAATATTATTATTATTATTATTATTAGCACCGCGTCTTACTACCCAGTCGGGTTATACGCACTTACGCTAATGTGTAATGGTAGGGTGATTATGAGATGAAATGAAGGACCTACAGTTTAACGTGGAATCCGAACCACGGTAAAAGAAATACAATAATATCCAAAATAACTTAAAATTGATTAAAAAAATTTGTCATAATTCTGTAATTATTATGACTATTAAGTTTTTATGAACAAATTTTTATACATGTATACTGTTAGAATATACAAACATGCGCGTTTCAATAAATTGTATCTTGGAAATTTGATTTATAAAATTATTTTATGAGCTAAAATATGAAAATTCTAATAATCAACTTATACAGTACTATCTGGGCCAGATATGCCCAGAACTGGGGCAAATGTGGCATTTTTCCACATGGGTCCGTAACTGACAAGCTCAATAAGTCTGTCTTCATTTGTAGAGTTCCTCATGTATGATCTCAACAGCTTTAGGGACGAGAAAAGGTAGGTGGGTAGCGGGGATTCCAACCCTGACCCCCCCTACCCCCCCTTGGCTGCGCCAGTGCCGCCTTCATCGGGCGACCAGAGAATTTATTGTTTGGGCTATGCGAACCTGGGACAACCAGTCCTTCTGAATTATGGAACGAGTGAAGAGGAACTGCTCTTAGAGCATGTCTTAGGGGGAATATGCCCCCCCCAAAAAACAAACAAAAAAACCAAGACCCCACATGAAACAAAGTTATTGTTTTGGCACGATATACATGCGATGGCGAACTCCCTGTTAATAATTCACACGAGTTTTTTTAAAAGCAACACAAGCTTGGCACAGAAACATCCAAAATTATGATAAAATCCCCACCCCCCCTTTCCAAATAAGAGCGTCTATTTATATGGTCTAGTGGTAAGAGTGCCTGGTTACATATCAAAGGTCCCGGGTTCGATCCCCAGTGCTTACAGAATTTTTCTGTTAAGCATTGGGTTCCAGGACGGGGTCAAACTCAACCCCATGAGGACAAGTTAGGAGCTACTTGAATAAATAAGTAGCAGATCCGATCTAGACAACTGAGAATAACGGCCAAAGGGTTCGTTGTGCTGACTGCGTGACACCCTCTTTCCACAAATGGAGGTACTATCTTCACCAACATACGAAAGCCACTCGGTCGGTTAACGCCATGAAGCTTCTTTTTTAAAACAATGTTGACTGTATGAAAATGTTCCTATGTGCAAGTTTCCTACTGATTATTATCATTAATATTTTAATAATAATAATAATATGTAATACATTTGATATTTGCACTCAGCTTGATAAAAAAATATTTAAAAACATTAAAACCCGCATCTGTAGCCACGTGGTCTAACGCGCTACTCTCGCAGTAGACTAGACTGCTGATGACGGGGAGATCGAGGTTCAATCCGGGTCTGACGCACTGAGGGTAGTTTTCCCTAAATCAAACCTTCCTAATCCATTAGTGTTATTGGTACATAAACGTATGATCCGAACGGGTAGTAGGACGCGGTGCTAAAAAAAAACCCACATTAAACCCACTCTCTCCGCACAAGTCATTATTATTACTATTTTTTTTCTGGCTCTGATTATGTTAGCCCTACGACATAAAACAATGTGAACAATGAACCAACCAGCTGTAGACCTCTTCAAACACAGCTCGTCCTGGACAATTCAGGTCTTCAGGACCAACGACACAATGATCCTCCATCCCCCTCCCCTCCATCATCCGCCAAACGCGTTACGTCACGGTCACATTGTGACGTGATTGGCGGACAATAGATCTCCCCCGTCAGC
Source organism: Timema monikensis (assembly GCA_902151445.1). Taxonomy (NCBI): domain Eukaryota; kingdom Metazoa; phylum Arthropoda; class Insecta; order Phasmatodea; family Timematidae; genus Timema; species Timema monikensis. Next base: position 12,945 of record CABFVZ010004406.1, read on the forward strand.
AACTTGACGAGTCGACTGCATCTCTGGGGAGGGCAGCTCTCACAGCCACCGACCGGGCGTCCCAGAGCGACACCATCTAGCTCAGAGGCCCCGTGCACACGCAAAAATACACACAATTAAATTTGACCTCAGGCGCTTAGAGCAACTGGGTGTTCCAGGACCCCCGTCCATGCACGCAAACACACGTTTTTTGTTCAAATTGACCCTACACCTGTTGTAAGACTTCGCTATGAAAGGCTTTTTAGAAAACACTAAAACAGATTTCTTGCGGTCAACGATGATAGCATTTTACTATTTTATTTGAGTTATTCTATAGGAATTGATATCATCCATCAAAAGTGATAGCTGCAGATAACATGACTTGACGCATGAATATAAAAACGATTTTAGTAAATTTTGGAAATTTCAAAAATGTTTCTTCCTACCTGATTAAGAGTTCACTATTCCATTATGCGCGCCTTATTACCCATCTGGGCTATCCACGTATTTACGCTAATAAAGTAGGGATGTGGATGGTATAATGTATATGTAGTGTATCCACATTTGCAGGCCCGTAACAAAAAAACAAACAAACAAATACAGTGAGGATCGGAGGTTTTTGCCTATGGTGGCTTGTGGTGAAGTCCCCAACAAGGTTTGAATATTCTAAAAGGACCTTTATATGAAAAGTGGACTGTAAATGTTGTTACAACGACTAGTATAAAAAAACGTGATTTAATAAAGAGGAGAATATTTCACGCCCAAATGTAAGAGAACCAAGCTCTGTAAAATAAACTCGAGGAAAGCGTATTATTATATTTTGTCAAGGGCCTAGAGGCGCATTCGAGGAAAACCGGCGTGCTAATGGAATCCGAGCCACGCCTATAAATAATGCGCAACCCTGAAATAAGTAGTTTAATAGAAACAAAAAATTAGACATATGGTAAAACATATTTATAATATTTTTTATACGAGCTAAACGTGATAATACGGAGCACTATGTAGATCCTTTACATAGTATTATTATTATTATTAGCACCGCGTCTTACTACCCGTTCGGGTTATACGCACTTACGCTAATATGTAATGGTAGGGTGATTGTGAGAATGAAATGGAGGACCTACAGTTTAACGTGGAATCCGAACCACGGTGGCGGCCTGCTTTACATAGTAAATTAAAGGTTAGTTAACCTATTGATTGTTGCCTCCATACAATACGAGCATCTGTTTACAATTAATGGAGGTTTTTAATCATGGTCGTATCCGGGGGGTGGGGTGGTGGTTCACCCCCGAAATTTTATGAACAAACTATATATGGCTTTATTTATGGTTTAAACAATATCAAAATTAAGATACAAATACAAATTAGGGGGCTGTTTTACCATTAAAAAAAAGAGAGAGCTTCTAGAGGTGTTCAATATTTAGAAATTTTCCAAGCCTTCGGCAGCTGGGGACTTATTTTACCATGAAAAATAACCACTCTAGAGAACTTCTAGAACGGTTTATCATTTATAATTGTTCCTAGCTTCCAGCAATTGGGGGATGTGCCCACCAACCCCCCTTGCCCCCCTGAAATTATTGGCTGGCTACGGCCATGCTTTTATTGATTCCCCCTCCACCCCAAACAATAACTTTCTTTTATTTACACTAGTGATTAGAAACTTAATAAAATGAGCTACATTAAATATATACGCATTAAATTTTCACAACTTAAAAACAATCACGACAAATCAATAAGCTGCATCCTTAACGCTCAGTGGCAGGAGGCAACTAGCTCAACCCGGTCGTTAGATGGCGCCACAATGATTTATTCCGGTACTAATACTAGACGGCGGCTTGAGTCCAGTTTAATGCATGTAATTTCCTAGAAGATTCTTACGAAACATATATTGTATTATTCGGATAGTATGGAATCGCGAATAATCGGATTTGGGATAATCGGTACTTTACTGTAATTATAAAATAACCAGTACGAGGAAAAGGTTGCGAACAGAAAAAAAAAACTAATATTATTTTCTGCATATTGGCACTAATTTTTGTTTTAATTTGTGTTTATTTTTTTGTCAGAAAAGGATTGTTTAGGAACTACGATATACGAAGTTTTAGAAGTAAGTTATTGTCAGGTTTAGCCTACGTATCGAATTGGCACCGATATATAAATATTGCTGACGGTGATATTTTTATTAGTCTATCGTTTCTCGGTCCAGTTTCACGCTTGGGCTGGCAAAACGGCAATTTTCCATGCGGCCGGTCGCAGATCTCTTGATTTTAAATGTATATTTATATACTCAAAGAGGATGTGCAAGTATTTGAAAACTCAAGATCGAGTCGAGTTTTATCCGACCCGAAAATTCTTTTAAAACTTAAACAAATCTGAAAACGCAAAATTTTTCATTTGATTTCGAAGATTTTGAGTTTAATTTATTTGATTCAATTTTTAAATATTATTTTATAGCAAAAAGTCCCTTATAATTTCTTTTTATTTGATTAGAAAAAAGTCATATAATGTACAGTTATGTTACATTTAGTTAAAAATCCTAATTTGAATGATCATAGTTTACTTACACAAAAATATATTCCAAAAATTCAGCTTGAAAAAAAATTTCAGTACCGTACTATTAGCCTACCCCTAATATATAGCATATTTATACAAAAAAATCTGAATACATTTCTGGCGCCCTCCCTCCCACCCAATGCTACCAACCACACAACCTCTGAAACAAAAGGTCTAGGGATAGCGGGGGTGGGGGGTTGTCGCATGTTTAAAATATGATACAAAGGGGTAAGATCTTAACCGGGGTATCGCCGCTAACCTAAATCAGGAAAAAGAAACGAAAAGAGTAAGAAAGAGGGCAAAAAAAAAAGAAGAAAAGTTCACCCTCAGTTCGAGCGAATGCAACGATTTAAAATAAGAAAGAAAGAAAGAATAAACTTTTTTTTTGTACATATAAAAAAATATGAAATATCGTTGGGGCTTCGCACCAGAAAACGACTTGTCAAAACCCTGACTCCACATCTACACATCATTTGCCCCATATTTTTTTCTTTCACACACATATTTTTGAATAAAACGTTTCTCAACAAAACCCACGTGGCTAGATCTTCAATGGCAAGAACAGTTCCTCTGACTGGGTTGTCATTTATTGTGCAGTGACGTATCCAGAGGGTTGGGGAGGATGAAAAAGGAGGCGGAGGGCTTTAAGCGAGGCATTTGCCGCCTCCCCTTCCTGGAATCACATATAACTGTGTTTCAAAATGCATACGTGGACACAATTTGATAAGACTTTGGGAGTTCCTTTTTATAAAGAAGTGTCAAACATAAAATAATGTTCTCCAGTTAGAGACATACATACATTAAGATAAGTTTGTCTTCAGACGATTATCATAAATAGAATTTCATCACGAGCGAATAATTGGCCCTTTTTTACTTTATCGCTATCTTACAGGTAGAGAAAGTATAGTGATCGTAAAAAAAAATCGAACTCAAGAAATTGAAAATCTTGACGTTTCATGACCCCCTGAATCCAAAGAAGTGGTTTTTGACTTTCCATCTGTCTGTCTGTCTGTACCTCCAACTAGACCCTAAACTATTTTACTGATCGGGCTAAAATTTGGTATATCGGGTTGCCCTAAGGGGTTTTTGGAATTTGATATCCAACCCTAAAATTGAGGGTAGTTTACTGAAGGGCAAAAAGAGAAAAAGTCGATTTTCTCAAAATCAGCTCTAACGATTTTGATTATATTTCATCTCTAAACATTTATAAATATTCCAAACAAAATAGCTACTCTCAATATTTCGGCAAAATGACTTTAAGGGCTCCATTCTGATGCGTAAATTATATTTTTTTATAATATCTCCTAAACTACAAATATGTAGGTCTCTTTATAATACAAATATTTTATAAGAATCATATTTTTTTAAAAACCAATAACTTTGAAGCTATACGTAAATATATATTTTTTAACTTTTCGAACACAAAAGGTAAAAGTATTGCGACCGCAAAAGAAAATCTAACCTGAAATGTTGATGGATGTCGACGTCTCAAGACCCCCTAAACCCTAAAAAGTGGTCTTTGCAATGACGTCTGTCTGTGTGTCTGTTTAAACTTAAAATTAAGAGTAGTTTAAGAAAGGGCGAAAAAAGAAAAATCGATTTTCTCAAAATCGACTCTAACGATTTCGATTAAAATTCGTATCTAGGTGTTGATTAAGAATATAAATAAACTGGGTATTTTCATTTTACCATGAAAATGAGTTTAGGGTACTCTACAGAAGCAGAAACTTCCGTATCTCCACAACTATTTGAGATACTAAATAAATTATCATTGCAGAATTGTAGTACTATTAAAAATAAAAAACTTTCATATGAAATATATTTTTATAAATCCAACAGTTTCTGAGATATTGGCAAATATATTACAAAAATTTTGTGAGCTTTAGTTGTAAAGAGATACTACTTAAGTTTTAACGGAATAATTTTCCAATGCCATAGAGTAATTAAATATAAGTAAGTCTCTAAAAGCTTATGTTGTTTTTCCTTAAACCTCTTAGGAGAAATGTTTGTACAACAATGATCTATCTCCATTTTAGATTCAATAGTCAATATTTATTTACATTTTTCATTGGTCAAAATTTGTAAATGAGGAATTTAATAGCAATGCGATGGCATAAAGATTTGCAACACCTAATAAAATGTCAAAAATTTTAACCGAAAGTTGAAATTTTAATAAGAAGTGTTGACCCTTGGGGACACAACATTGATCTTTTTTATCGGCCCAAACATACAAATGAGGACATTAATTCTTTAATTCTTTAAAAACAAAATTATAAAATTTAAAACCGGGACTTAAAAAAAAGAGTTTTACATAAGTATAGTGCAATTTATAATTGGGTTTGCTAGTGTATATTATTTCGTTTCACATATATTACGAGTTTTGAGTAAATATCCCCATTTTCAAAAACTAGAGAGAGAAAGTCCGTACGGAGTTCCGTACCATATATTTCACTTGTCGATTTACAATAGCTCCATCGCTTCCTTGGTGCTGACTGACAGCTCACCGCTGACTTCTGACAATCAACATTTGTGGTATGCACCTACATTTTGACTGTCAGAAGTGACAGCTGCTAAACACATGTTTTTGCAGATCATCTGGTTCGGCGTAGGGATACGTAATTTTGTCTGGTAACCTTTTAAAGCTGTCAGTCAGCACCAAAGAAGCTATGGGGCTACTGTATGCAGTGTGAGTCGCAAACGTTGCATGTATGCAGAACTGACGTAGATAAGGGCTTTATAATTAACATAAATAGTACTCAAACAATTTTGCGATAATTTAGTCTTTAAGTAAGCCGGGAGCGTAAAGTCACTAAACCGTCGTATGAGCGAGAAAGCTGTAGTATACTCGGGGTATAGTCACAATTTAAAACCGTTATATGAGCGAAGCGTTTGAAAGCGAACCGCCACAAAACGAATTATGCCTGTATATACATTAACTATACTAACCTAACAATGTTTGTCAGCGTGTGTGATACATTTAAATGCACATGTACTGTAATAATATTACGAGTCTAAATGTTAATGAAGCGGCAATGTAGTTTCAACTTTGAAATATACCAGGGCCATTACTATGTTCCAATAATAGCACTGAGGCAAATACTGCTCACTAGTGAAATACTTTTGATTCCTTTCTGTCTTTTTAATATGGACGTTTATTTTTGTTTTGTTGGAAAGAGTTCCAAATTAGTCAAATTAGTTTGGAAAATTAAAAGTTTTAACTATCTACTTGATTCTAAGTATCTGAAGGGTTAAGGCCCTTGGCCCTGTCGAGTGAAAGTCTAAAACCTATTTTGTGTGATGGTGGGCGGTAGGGTGAAAGGCGTGGCTTGGCTTCACAACCGACCAAAGTATCCTTCCGCACCAACAAGAACAGATGGACCACGGAAACTGTAGATGGTGCTAGCTACCGGACAGGTCTCGCGGATAAATCATACGTTTGAAAATATCAGTTTTCTCGAGAACGAGTGAAATTTTTATGGTAATATTTTCAGCACCTCTTCTAAACTAATGTATCAATGTTTTTAGGTGTTATATTTTTTTTATTTTTTGTTATGCAACCGGAAGTTATCTATTGAAAAATGTCAAAATTATTGGTATTTGACTACTGTTAAAATTACAGAGAAGGTGTGTATATAAAAATTATAACTTAATCAACATGATTCTATTCTTGAACCAACCATTTCCGAAAATGAAATTGCAAAACAATAACAATTCTTGAAGATAGCCGTTTGTTCCCATGGCTCTGCATATACACGCCAAATTAAAAGGGCCAATCGCCTTAAGATAAACGCAAATGAATCAACGTATCTTATAAAATGTTTTATGTTTTATTCTAAATAGGGCCTATATCAAGGCGTGAAAGGCAGTGAAATTTACATATCTTACACATTTAAAAAAATATTTAGAATATTTAATGTCAGATTATAATGCTTATATTAAGTCTACAAATATTTTTATTCCTACTTTTGAAAAACTGGCAGAAAATCTCCGTGCAGTCAGGATATACTACCGGTTTAATACGGGAATGTATTCATTCCCTTTTCCAGCTGTTAAGCCGGAATTGGCGTACCTCCAAAGTGCAAAAGGTCGTGAAACAAAACCTATAAATAATTTTAAGAAACACTCCCTCGGCCCGCGGGAAAAAAAGTTTGGCTCTTATTGGAAGTTTGATAAAAGACGTGTACAGACAGGATTTAAGAAGGTACTAAGTGGCTGTTAAACATTTTTAACAGTTTCAATTTGACTATAAAAATAAAAATTACGTATCAAAGAATCACACTAATTTATATTTTAAACAAACCAGCGGGAAAGGATTTAAATAAATAGCAAGACACGATCGAACATGCTTTCTTAAAAAATATTTTCAAAAATAGGTTTTTTTTTCTTTAAATAAACAATAAAATATACAGTGTTACTTATCATGTAAAACACTTCTCAGATAACAATTATGAACAAAATGATTAAAACCATTTTCGAATTATTTCAAAATTTTTAAAGCTAGCTTAAAGTCAAGGTTTATCAAGTGTGAAAGAAATCTGATACAGAAATACATAGGGATAAGAATTGATCTCAATTTCTCTGGCGAAAATGTTCATTGTTACAATACTTCATCAATCTATATGAGAAAGTAAATAGGAGGGGTTGGGGGGAGGGGGGGACTGAACACCGGGTCACCAAAGCTCGGTCAACATGGCTTTGTGGGTAGCTTTGTCGAGAATACAGATGAGGAATAAAGCTCACATCGGGCAAACTAAGCCCTGCTGTTCCCCTGATCAAGCTCCCGGACTAAAATCCGGGCGGACAGTCGACTTTTCTGTCAGGACGACGGAGGATACGAGGGCCAAGCTAATCGGGTCGACCAAAACTTTTGCAGGCGTCACTTTAGTTCTGTTTTAGTTTGAAATTTCTTAAAAAGAAAGAAAGGGAGGTATAAGGAGTTGTGAAGGAGTAGTATACCTTAAGGTGGAGATGTAGGGTAAGAGTTGTGAAGGTGTTTTTTGCAATTTTGATATATAAAAACTGACCTTTTCCCGCGTTCTCCACATTCTCACCTTAAGAGCTCGTCTCACCTCACGGATAATACCTAAAGAAATATAAGTACATCCAGAACTGTCTTTTTATAAGAAAAAAACTTTTTTTTTGTACAAAGTAGATACGTGTAGTTAAATAATATACAGAAGATAATTTTAGCATTTATTGAATATTTGTTGAAGGGATAGCAGGGCTTTTTCTCTTAATTTATAAAATGTATGTTCAAGTGCCACAAAGTCTATGGTAAATATTCTTTAACAAGATTATTTAAAATCAAACTAAGCCAGGGTGGCCACTATTCTATGAACATAAAATTCCCTGCTTTTTCCATAGGAAACTACCTTTTTTTTTTTACCAGTCACTTCAGAGAGAGTTCACTTCTTATAAAAATGATTACAATGAAGTCATGCCATTGGTGTTTAGAAAAGGATGGTTTGAAAGAGGAAAGTTATACAACTGTCATGCAACCTGAAATTAATGTATTCTTTTTTTTTTAAAGTGAAATTTCCTGTGTTTTCACGACAATGGTTTTACAGGTGTTTTTATACTATCTCTGCGTCTTACTACCCGTTAAGGTTATACATCATGTACTAATTATGCTAATGAATTGGGGATGAGGAAAGTTGAATTTAGAGGGGGTGTACACGAATTTACGTGGAAGAGTGGGAAACCATTTAGGAAAAGACAACCTCATTACACCCGACAGGGATTATATAGACCCCCAATCTCCCCGTCATCGGTAGTTGAGTTTATTGCAAGAGCTACGCCTTAGATCATGTGACCACCGATGCGGGTATTTTTGTTGTAAAAACTGTAAAAATACTTACCTAAGAGGGCTGCATGGTAAAGGACAGAGAAGAGTTGCAGATTTTTAGAAATCAAGGATCATTTACGAAGTGGTTTGATATTTTTTAATACTGTTTTCACTAAAATGTAGGCAAACGTTCTGACCAGTTAAAAATTCTAAGTTTTAAGTTATAATCCTTTTTGAAAGTTATAATCTTTTTTGATTTGTAATAACTTACATAAAACCCTATAAAACCATCCAACATTATCTTAAATTGGTCTGTTGTGATCCTAACGAAACATTACTTTATTTTATTTTATATTACCCGTTTCGGTAGCGTAGTTAGCTAACACGCTGGTTTAGTGTTGAGCTATACTGCCAAGGACGGGGGAGATTGAGGTTTGAATCTCGCTTGGATGAATTGGGGTGGTTTTCCTAAATGATTTTCCACACTTTCCTCCACGCAAATGCGGGTTCACTTAATCTATATTCAACCTTTCTAGTTCTTAAACATTAGCGTAATTAGTACTTATTACCAAAACTGACAGTAAGACTTTGAGCTAAGTATTATTATTATTTTATATTATATTTATTTTAAAGATAGATATAGGTTTCTAACTTTTTGCTTTACTTTCAAAAGTACACATATTCGAGTAAATCATAGTTACATATTTTTGCTAAAAAAATTTAACTCAAAATTTAAACTTTTTAATTCGTCGGAAACCTTCTGATAATGTACCGGTACGCCTACATTTTGTTGAAAACCATATTTTAAAATATGAAACCACTTAAAAAATAATCCGGGTTTTCTAAAAGTCTCAGTGCTCTATCATGTTGCAGCACACTTAACACTCGTACCCTTCGATCCCACCTTGACTCCTTGGTCGCCGAAAGAGGAAGGAAGGTCCGACCTCGAGTCTGATTTGCGACGAGAGGAAACAATATGAAGACAAAGTGGACAGTTCAATAAGAGCAGGAAAAACTGCAATAACTTCTTGCCTTTTGACGCGGAACGGAGAAGAAAACCTACAACTAGAAAGAAGAAAAGAAAAAACACAACCGATGACGAGGTATAGATAGGAGGGATGGGATGAAGCGACAGAAAAGGAGGGGACGAAAGACGCGCACGCGTCTTGTGTGTTCTTCTCCAAAGTCGCAGCAAATCTTCACATCTCCAACTTCAACCGACCCTCTTCACCGCTTTCTAAAGTAAAGTCACGTTCAAAAGTAGATCATATTTTTAGTTTGAGAACTTTTTATTTACCTTATAATTTCCTGTGGTAACGTAGATTGATGTATGAGAATTTTTTTTTCCCGAGAACTTTAATCCTAGATTTTATAGCTCAGAGTATCGGAAGAGTTAATCCTGTAAAGGACTAAATAAAGGTCGAAAACGTTAATATTATAGTACGGACTATATTATTATTATTAGCACCGCGTCTTACTACCCGTTCGGGTTATACGCACTTACGCTAATGTGTAATGGTAGGGTGATTATGATATGAAATGAAGGACCTACAGTTTAACGTGGAATCCGAACCACGGTGGAGGCCTGGCATTCCCCACATTCACAATATGTCTTGTCAGAGGTGAAGGAAGGGTTTGGAAATCAGATAAATCTGTGCCGAGACCGAGGATTGAACCCCGGCCGCCAGCACAGAAGTCCGACACCTTACCCCTAGACCACCAGGTCACCTTACGGACTATAAGTCGAAGCTTTAATCCTAGCACGGACAAATCTGTAACGTTAATCCTAGTACGAACTATAAGTCTGAAGTTTTGAATTATTTGTTAATTTAAGATGCTTAAGGCTCTTGAACCTGTCAAGTGCAAGTCTAAAACTTATTTTGTGGGATGGTGGGTGGAAGGGTGAAAGGTGTGGCGTGGTTTCACAACCGACCAAAGTATCCTTCCGCGCCAACAAGAAAATATGGGTCACGGAAATTGTAGATGGCGGTAGCTACCGGACAGGTCTTGAGGAAAAATCATACGTTTGGAAAAATCAGTTTTCTCGAGAACGAGTGAAATGTTTATGTTAATATTTTCAACACCCCTTCTAAGATAATGTATCGATGTTTACTAATTGTAACATATTCTTATTTCTTGTTATGAAACAGGCAGTTTTCTAGTACGAACTATAAGTCTGAAGCTTTGATCCTAATATGGACTATAAGTCTGAAACGTTAATCCAAGTAAAAGTATGAAACTTAAATTTTAGTAAAAGTCTGAAACTTAAGTCCTAGTACGGGCTATAAATCAGTATATTAATTCTAGCATAACTCAAAAGCTTTAACATTACTAAGGAAGATAAAATCATTTGAGTTGTTTGTTAGAAAACTCGAACTTATTTTTTGCACAACATTTTTCCACCCGTCCAGTATATCCCTATGTAGTTCCACTAATGTGGTAGGGTCTAGGAATGTTTACTATTTGAAGAAATTTACCTACATTTGTGTGAAAGGAGTTTGAAAAACTATCAAGAAATTTTTTCTAGCCCCTAGCGTAAAATTAGCTGATGGGATCAGTGTGAAGGTGTAACCTAAAACATCAAAGCATTTTTACTAAACAGGACCCGGGTGTTTATGGATGTGTCTGTACATCTTCCACTTAAATCAAACAGGGAGAGGGTAGAGAGTGTTCAGAAACCACGGCATAAGACTTCAGACCTGCTGACGACGCTGCTCAAGCGAAACTTTACACAAGGGGGGGCTAGAGATGGAAAAAAAAAGTTAGTAAATAAGAGAATTAAAGAGCATAAAGATCGGAGAAGGGAGGTTAAAAGAGTTTTAAATACCGAGTGGGTGCATATATCATCATTGTTCAGGGCCACTTTCCAAGCAGCTCTCTCCCTCCTGCTTTTTAAGAGAGAAAAAAAAGAGTAGTCGATAATCGGCTTCTCCATTTCTAACTTAGTTTTTTCATTATTATTTGAAGGAGCTTCTTCTTATGTACATCAAGTGAAAAGAGGGGTTAAGATTTGGGTGAATAAAAAAGCAGCTAAGATGAGGTACCATTATGAACACTTGATTATGAACTAGATGCCATCTTCACCGTGGTAGAGGGAGGAAGGCGACAATGTTTTTTAAAAATTATTAACGGAAATATAAACTCCTTTAACTTCTTATGAGGCCACAACAAAGCTTCGCCATTACAGTATATTCTTTGCCACACTTGTTGGTTTCTATAATTTCCAAGTTTTTTGGCCTTCTTTCATCGACAGTTCTCCGCCAAGTCCTCCTTGGCCTATCACCAGACGTCGGCGTCCTTGTGGTTTTCCTGGTCCTTCAGGAGAATGTGGCCAAGACATCGCTACTTGCAATCATCGGATCTCCAGCTTCTGATTGGTTTTGTACCATATCTCTTCTGTTTGGTATTCAGTTGGGTGGATATCTGATTGGTTTTGTACCATATCTCTTCTGTTTGGTATTCAGTTGGGTGGATATCTGATTGGTTTTGTACCATATCTCTTCTGTTTGGTATTCAGTTGGGTGGATATCTGGTTGGTTTTGTACCATATCTCTTCTGTTTGGTATTCAGTTGGGTGGATATCTGGTTGGTTTTGTACCATATCTCTTCTGTTTGGTATTCAGTTGGGTGGATATCTGGTTGGTTTTGTACCATATCTCTTCTGTTTGGTATTCAGTTGGGTGGATATCTGGTTGGTTTTGTACCATATCTCTTCTGTTTGGTATTCAGTTGGGTGGATATCTGGTTGGTTTTGTACCATATCTCTTCTGTTTGGTATTCAGTTGGGTGGATATCTGGTTGGTTTTGTACCATATCTCTTCTGTTTGGTATTCAGTTGGGTGGATATCTGGTTGGTTTTGTACCATATCTCTTCTGTTTGGTATTCAGTTGGGTGGATATCTGGTTGGTTTTGTACCATATCTCTTCTGTTTGGTATTCAGTTGGGTGGATATCTGGTTGGTTTTGTACCATATCTCTTCTGTTTGGTATTCAGTTGGGTGGATATCTGGTTGGTTTTGTACCATATCTCTTCTGTTTGGTATTCAGTTGGGTGGATATCTGGTTGGTTTTGTACCATATCTCTTCTGTTTGGTATTCAGTTGGGTGGATATCTGGTTGGTTTTGTACCATATCTCTTCTGTTTGGTATTCAGTTGGGTGGATATCTGGTTGGTTTTGTACCATATCTCTTCTGTTTGGTATTCAGTTGGGTGGATATCTGGTTGGTTTTGTACCATATCTCTTCTGTTTGGTATTCAGTTGGGTGGATATCTGGTTGGTTTTGTACCATATCTCTTCTGTTTGGTATTCAGTTGGGTGGATATCTGGTTGGTTTTGTACCATATCTCTTCTGTTTGGTATTCAGTTGGGTGGATATCTGGTTGGTTTTGTACCATATCTCTTCTGTTTGGTATTCAGTTGGGTGGATATCTGGTTGGTTTTGTACCATATCTCTTCTGTTTGGTATTCAGTTGGGTGGATATCTGGTTGGTTTTGTACCATATCTCTTCTGTTTGGTATTCAGTTGGGTGGATATCTGGTTGGTTTTGTACCATATCTCTTCTGTTTGGTATTCAGTTGGGTGGATATCTGGTTGGTTTTGTACCATATCTCTTCTGTTTGGTATTCAGTTGGGTGGATATCTGGTTGGTTTTGTACCATATCTCTTCTGTTTGGTATTCAGTTGGGTGGATATCTGGTTGGTTTTGTACCATATCTCTTCTGTTTGGTATTCAGTTGGGTGGATATCTGGTTGGTTTTGTACCATATCTCTTCTGTTTGGTATTCAGTTGGGTGGATATCTGGTTGGTTTTGTACCATATCTCTTCTGTTTGGTATTCAGTTGGGTGGATATCTGGTTGGTTTTGTACCATATCTCTTCTGTTTGGTATTCAGTTGGGTGGATATCTGGTTGGTTTTGTACCATATCTCTTCTGTTTGGTATTCAGTTGGGTGGATATCTGGTTGGTTTTGTACCATATCTCTTCTGTTTGGTATTCAGTTGGGTGGATATCTGATTGGTTTTGTACCATAGCTCTTCTGTTTGGTATTCAGTTGGGTGGATATCTGATTGGTTTTGTACCTTAGCTCTTCTGTTTGGTATTCAGTTGGGTGGATATCTGGTTGGTTTTGTACCATATCTCTTCTGTTTGGTATTCAGTTGGGTGGGCTTCCAGTTAGTTTACCCCACAGCTTTTCATTTTACATTAAGTTTGATTATCAATACCTAGATATAAATTTAAAAAGGGGATAAACCATGTTTGATAGGAAAACTGTATCTAACACATTAAAAATGTCAGTATTTATATATTTGCATTAGACATACTTAGTTATAAAATATAAATTTAACAAAATTACGTGAAGGTTTTCAAAACAATAGGTGTAAAAGTATTAATATTATCTATTTGATAGTATCATTCGGGCTCTACGCAAATGTAATAATCAAGTTAATGTGTTAGGGATGAGTAAGGTACAACCGAGTAGACCTATCAGTATTTGCGAGAAAAAAAGAGAGTGGGAAACCCCCTAGGAAAAAACTCCCTCAGTATACCCGAGGGGGATTCGAACCCCGATCTCCCCATCAATGTCAATATATTCTATTGCAAGAGTGACGTCTTATACCACTCGACCACCGAAGCGAGACGTAATAATCTTCTACGTTCACTAAACGCAGGCGGCTTGAACTGCCGTTTGTCCGATGAAGAAAATACCTTATAGCAATGTTGCCCTCGTCAACCTCGGTGGTGTGGTGTCTTGGGGTAAGGTGCTCGTTTCAGGACCGGATGATCGCGGGTTCAAACCCAGCAGGGATGGACGGGTTTTTCTTGAGCGATAAAACATCGTAGCACAACTTTCTTCGGAGGGGAAATAAAACCGCCGGTCCCATGTCAACTGTGGCATGTACAATAACCCTTGGAAAGAATGTGAAAATACCTTTACCGGCAAAATTCGCAGGCTCTTTCGTTCTAGCTCATAGACATTCTCATGTGCTGATATAATTAGTCGGTTCAGAAAGTGCACTTTAATTAGCTCAATAAAATAAAATGTCAGCCTCTGTCTTTCGCCTGAGAGGAGGGAATCCCCGTTTTTCTAACTTACTGTCATTGTCACAATTTACAATTTAGAGGATAGAGCCGCCTCCGTTTAGCAACCAGAGAACTCAGTCGGGTGCGACGCATTTGTTGACCAACATGTCCACGGAGGCGCGAAGGTCCGGTTAACTATGTTTGTTGACTGAAGGCGTCGCGGGGTCTATTTGGAGGAAGGTACGTTACGTGACCAGGTTGGCGATGTATATCCAGGGTTCCACATAAACTCGAGCCCCGGCGGCACGTGGATTTAGGGAGAATGGAATGACTGACCCTCGGAGGCGACCCCCTCCCCCCAACCCAACACTCCATCGTCTCACCCGGGAAAGTGAATTAGATGATTGAAAATTCTTTTAACTCTTGAGAATAACACCGTCTGACTTTTATTTGTTTTCTGTCCAACATCTTAGCTTACATCGGTAGCGTATCCGCCAACTGAGCTTTGAGGCCAGAGTTCATTTCCCGGCATGGCCGAAAAGTTATATAATTTGCGTAATGTGGGTTTACCCTTTTATTGTGATGAATAAACGGTCGGAGGTTGGTTGTTGTGTCTGTTCCAGATTTTAGTTATCCCGGTCAGATGTACTGAGGTGATTTTTTTTTTTACAAAATGCTTTTCTACTTTCCTCCCACAAAAATGCGGGTACACTACATCTTAATTCAACCTACCTTATTCCTAGCTCATTAACGTAATTGGTACAAATGCGTATATCCTGAATAGGTAAAAGACGCGGTGCTTAAAAACGAAAATAGAGAAAAACTAAAAGTATTAAAAAAAAATTTATGTTATCAATTTTGGGCGCAAGAAAAGGTTTGTATTTTCTAAAGGCCCCTTCTTATGAAAATTGGACTGTAAATAAGAGTAATTCCCGCTATCCATTATGTCACAAGGGCGGGCGGGGACTCATCTGACCCGCCCTACCTTTTAGAAGTTATGGCTGTGTACTAGAGGCTGCTTGCTCTTCAACCCTTCACGTTACCAAAACTATTTCAAGATGCCGTTCTATAATGAAATTTTTTGCTCCACCATTTACCCTTCTTCGTACAAGCGACAAAGTTAATCCACCCCACATGTCAAAGAAAGAGAGAGAGAGAGAGTGATATGTGTAGGCCGGATGAACCAGTGTTGCCAACAGAGCTCTTTTCCCTACTAGCTCTAGTTATTTCAAAGAGTGTGGCGGTAAAAATAATTAAATGGCGACTAAACAGAGTGGTTAACTTTTTAGATTCATGCTGGCGCTTTATCTAGCGGGGTGAAAAGGGGGGGGGGGG
>CABFVZ010004406.1:35667-50024 GCA_902151445.1 Timema monikensis
TTTCGAGGGTTACCTTTTTTGCCCCCCCCCCCCCTTTCTAAAAAACAATTCTGCTCCGAGTCGGTAAACACAAATAGCAATCATAATAGTAAACATAGAAGACTCGTCATGAGTATGTCGAGACCGACTTTGTGTCGCATGCGTTGTCAGGGCTTCATATATCTTAAAGAGGTATACGGATATTTGAAATGCCCTCAAGTCAGAAATGTAGCTTTGCATTTTATTGTTAATAACACAGTATTGTCATAGCTTGCGGCCTTAGCCAATCTAGAGCATGCAAGGATGACTTACCACTAAAAACTCACACTGTCAACTCTCTTGAATCAGCAGTCACGTATTCTTACAAGGCTGTTTTTTTAAAAAACAGAGATTGTTTTGCCAATTAGCATATTGGTAATCACAGGGTATTGGTAAAACTAGTAACTTGGGAAACGCCCTTCCTTTTTTTAGTGTGTTTAACAGCGAGGTTTTAGATCTTAAGAAGAGAGGGAGGCCGCAGAAGAGCGCCAGTTGTTAAGGGGCTACTTCGAAGTGCTTTTTATATACTCAGGTACCAAGTTACTGCAACTTGTGGGTAAAATATCCCAGAGCTTGAGTCCCTGTTCAGTACGGAGGACACCGCAACCCATCTTAGAAGTATCAGTTAGACAACAACCGCGCAGCGCTGGGCGGTCGGGTGTTCGACACCAGTTAAGGGTTACAACACCGAAGATAGGTCAGGGCAGGGAACAGCTAAGTAAGAACATTGATAGAACGAGAACCTTTTTCTTCACTCTTTCAATTAGTTCTAAAACATACATTATATTTATTTACACGTATGACAAATTAATCTATTTCAATAAACAAGATCAAAACGGACCCCACGATTATTACTCATCCCACTAAGCCAACCTGACCCACGGGAGGAGTAACGACCATATTATATGTAATTTCATACATACATACGAAGCATTTAACCAAGAATTGTGTAAAACAAAATTAGAACACAACTTCGTGATATTTTTTTAAGAAGCAACAAATCTTCAATAACAATGTTGGGCAATGTCAACAGTTTAATGTAAAAAAAAATGTACGACATAAATACATTCTCATATAGCCTATTAAAAATAATCGAGGGGTTCCGGGTTCGATTCCCGTGCCCAGATATAATTTTTTTCATCGACAACCCAAAAGATCCGCGGACTGCACATAATCATGGATCGGGCCGCAAGTTTGAATGAAACACCTGCCTTAGACTATTCAACCACCGTAGCGGTTTTATCTGTAGTTAAAGATTTGGAATCAATTTCCTGAATGCTATAATTTGTCGCCATGCCGGGGATCGAATCGGGAACCCTTAACTTTTTGATTATATCAACATACAAACTTATTCACAGCTATGCCATTCCTAAATAGTTGTTCAAAGAAACATAAATACTTGTTTACAGACTTTATCTCTCTATATAAAAATCCATTCGGAAAAAAACCCACCCTCAGTAGACCCGACTAGGCCAGTCTAACACGAAAGCGACGCCTTAGACCATTCGGCCACTGAAACGGGTCTTAGCAGAATAGGAAGACGCAAGACTAAAAGTTGCGTAAGAGCCGAAAACTCGCTATATTTTTAAGACAAAAATTATACTCTCCACCCCCACCACCCACATTTCTAAATAACAATTTCTCCTCCGTAAATCAAACGAAGGCTGCGTGTTATTGTGAGCCCCCCCCCCAATGTCTGAGACCCTTTGGACCGGCAAATAAGGCTAACGATAGGTCGCACGAAACCCCATCATAGCTGCGGGACACAAACGCTCGTTAACTTCTATTTTTTTTAAAATCTTTTATCTAGTTTTGTAATCCATTAAGTAGAGAAAGAGAGAAATAGAGTATGGAAGGAGGAGGGAGTTTACACGTAAAGAAGTTGATGATGGGTTGTCACAGAAACGTCGTTAGCAAGAGTGTGATATCTTCTACACTGGGTATCATCTTTGAGGGAACCTAATGGTTACTATTAGGGAACAGCGTCGACTTTCTCTTGTTAGTGTGGTAAATCCTCCCTTAAAATAATATAAGACCCGTTTTGCAACGCTGGTTCATCGAGGTTGCCAGTAGCTCCTTCCTACACCAGGACACCATCTTCCGACACACCTGAAAGTGTGGAGATTTAGCACCAGTTAAACGAGAGAAAGAGAAGATAAAGCTTTTGTCCATAAAACCTGCAATTTCCTCACAGGTGATATTTTGTGGTTCCTCTTATATTTATTTCCTTTATAGTTCTTGAGGATGGAGTGGTGGTAGGGAAGAAGGGGATTGGGTTTTGGGTTAATTTTAAAACGAGGTGCCCAGCAATAAAAGGTTATAGTAACACCATCATTAGGTCATCAATCTCACAGTTGGTTTGCTGCAGCTTTCAAATTTTGCCTACCCTGGGCCAAATTTTTCACATCTTTGTACCTTATTATACCAACATCATCCACTATCTGATTCATGTAGGCCTGCTCCAGTCTTGGTCTTCATCTTGAATTTCTTCCCTCTACATCTCCTGCTATAATTTCCTCCAAACTATCATGTCTCAGTATTTGGCCTAACACTCAGCTCTTCTTTGCTGTATACCTTTCCAAAGTTTCTTTAATTCATTTGCTTTTCTTAGCACTTCTCTATTTGATACGATCTCAATCCATAATATTTTCAACATTCTTTTGCAACACCAAGTTTAAAATTATTATACTCTTTTTCCTTTCAATTTTTTCTTCCAAAAGTTATTTTAAAATATTATACAGCTCAAAGACGAACATAATTTTGCCCACGATCGTACTTGGCCATGCGTCGGAGGCAAAGAGAACGTGCGGGTCCTCCAGTTATCAACTTATCACTCCTCCCCCTTACCCCACTACCAACCTCCTTTCATCGTCATGTGCGGCACGTTCGGGCGTTTCATCTGCATCGAACACGACAAGGGAACTCTTCAGCACTCGCCTGCAGACACGGCTGCCCGTAATCAACTTACCGTCGTCCTATAGGTCTCGTGGGACCCTTCAAACGAGCCAATCATAGTGCCTGACCCCTCTGAACCACCCTTCTAGGCGACTATGGCCTTCAAACATACCTCACCTCACCACGACCACACACGCCGAGACACAAGCTATGATGCCCGAGCAAAAGTGAGGGAGAAACCAAATATTAAGAGAAAAATATACTTATCAGTACACCCGGCCGGGATTCGAGCCCTGATTCCTTGTCACCTGCAAACTATAGCCGGCGGTTATGATATGAATTATAGCTCTTAGTATGCGATGATATCCACGCGTCTATCACAGAATCTGCCTTAAATATGAGATAAGAATTACCCTGAGCATGGGACAATCACTAGATAGCTCAGTGGTAGAATGTTTGCAAGTTAAGCCAAATATCCCGGGTTCGATTTCCATGTACAGGTGTAAAATTTTAATGTATTAGAATGTGACTCAATTACGGCTGATCTCTGTCCACGTGACCTTAGTCCAAGTGATTATGTAAATTCGTAAATTCTTCAACGAAGCTGCTAGAGTGTCTTACCTGCAACAAAAGAAGGAAAAACATTGTAAGACAAACGACAGTGTGGGTATAAACAATAAAAATAAATTGTAGCCTACGACACAATTATTGTAGGGCCTACATACATTCTTATATAATATTATTCTAATTAGAACAAAACAATTTTAAAAAGATTATCAGTAAACTACCCTTAAATGTTTTTCACCTCAGAAAAAGAATCATATTATTTTGATAATCATCTGAAAAAAGTGTCGTATCAATTTCTAAATAAGTTCAAATATATATATATTTAAAAAAGTCGTAATCGAAGGAACCTTTAAAAAAAACTAAAATACAAATTTATTTATCATGTGAAACACTTCCCAATTTTACACAAAATTGTTTAGCCATTTTAGAAAAAAATCTGTTTTTTTTAAATCAATTATTATTAAACTAACTTTAATTCAAGAGCTATAATTCAAAAGTATTCAAAATTGCCACGTCCTGAATGCAGGCCTGCAGTAGTTTTGTCGTAGAATGCAACATTATTTCCAAAATACATTACATTACTGGAGTACCAACATGACTACAGCTTGGAAACAAGGTCAAATGTGACACATGTCTACATGAACTTTTTTAATTGCTTTTGTGTCTGATGTAAAGTGGGTCCCATATGTTAAGATACATTCTGTATATGCGGATAACCCGGCCGGGTAGTAAGATGCGGTACCCAAACACAGATAGGTTATAAGTAAAGGATAGCCAGATATTAGACGCAGAATATAAGAGGGGAGGGGGGAGGACACACATAGCGGGTAGAGTGATATGTGGTCGACCCAGCCCGAGGAAATGTTTCATCCATCACACTTCGGCTCCTTGACGGCCAGAACAAAGACTTCTCAACAAGACATCCTCATTCCCCAAGTGCCACCCCTTCTACCCTACCCTCCCAGACACACCCACCTCACTGAGCAATCGTCACGACAATCATCCATCACAACAATTACTTAATAAATCACCTTTAAACAGATCCATTTCTCCACATGTGCCATAAAGTAGACCCATTTACCTTGTTGCTCAAAGAAATATTTATCTGGTTGTAAAAAAATACGTCCTACACAGACTGAAGGCAAAATACACATCCACACGGACGAATACAGGGCTGCCACTATTTTCTAACAACAAAATTCCTTTTTTCTTTTCCAGACAACTTTCAATGAAGTAAAGAGGAATGAAACATGTTTCGAATCGGCGCGCTTAATTCTTCGGTTAGCCTTTTATTATTATTATTATTATTAGCACCGCGTCTTACTACCCATTCGGGTTATACGCACGTACGCTAATGTGTAATGGTAGGGTGATTGTAGTGGAGGCCTGGCATTCCTCACATTCACAAGATGTCTTGTCAGAGGTGAAGGAAGAGTTTGGTAATCAGATAAATCTGTGCCGGGACCAGCCTTTTATTAAATAAATAAATAAATATATCAAATTCACACACACACACATATATATATATATATATATGGAATTCCTTTGTTTCCCCCCCGGCTATCCCAGTTTCCAGCTGCGCTGAGGTAAGCAGATAATATTTATTTTTACATTAAAATTGGTTAAAATAATAATTTTAAAATGATTTTAAAAAAATTGGCAATGCACACACCATTACATAACTATACTGGTTATAAGTTAGGTTAATATCGCAGTCTTTGATAATAAAATAGAAGCGAGGGTAATTGTTTTATTGTTAAACCCGAGTCTATCTATTTGATTTCAATTGTTTTGCTTATTTTCATAATAATGAACTCGCAACTAATACTATTTTATTCCTTTCAGTTTTGATTTTATCTCTTTCAATTATGCTTCGCAAAATGGGCCAACCTTCAGGTGATGGTGTGACCTGTAGTCTAGTGTAGGTACATGATTTAATAGTATCTGATGCTTTCCTTTAGGACGTCTTAAATCCTGCTTTAGGGCGTCGGCAGGTATTGGCTTAAGGGATAGTAAATAGTTAGTGTCTATTATTATGCTCAAAATACCAAGAGACGTGTCATTTAAGATAATATTATCCTAGGTAGGCCCTAATATTTTGGTATCTCAATCATTTAATTTGATTAAAAAAATAAGATTTGCAACATTTGTTTTATTAGTGATTTTAATACCCTAAAAATGATAGAAAATAATGACCTATAAAATGATCTAAAACTTTTAAAAAATACCTCAAGTTTACAAAAAAAATACTTATAAATTTAAAAAAAATTGTGACGAGTGCACACGACTAAACTAAACAATCAATTTACAAATAACAACTAAAAAATATAAAGTACATGCAATGAAAAGTCTTTAACAAGTATGCTCTTTCATTCCGCTAATTGCAACATTGTTTTAAAAATATCTTCTTTAGGAAATAAAAAAAAGCCACCCCTCCCAACGCAGCTATTTCCAGCTTAATTGCAGTGTCTCCCCAGGAACGTGTAATTTACAATCATAAAAGCAAGGAATACAAAGTTCATTACAAGCATTGTCTTCTCATTCCGGCAAATGTGTGATTAAAAAAAATATGTTTGACTATTTATGTATTAATTAAATATCGAGTTTAAAAAATATATACTTACTCAGCATAAGGGGCTAAAACTTGGCTACGTGCTAGGTGCACCTGTGTGTGTTTGCGCTCAGTTAATATTAAAAAAAATACTATTTAGGCCTACTTAAGAAAACATTTAATTTGTCTCTAACTTTTCCCCCGGTTTTACTAAATATTTCGTATGAGTCGTTCTAAGAAGGGTAAATGTTTGTATTTACAAAATTTGTTTAGACTATATTTACCTATGAAAACATTTAATTTTGGTTTAATTTCCCCGGTGACCTGGCGGTCTAGGGGTAAGGTGTCAGACTTCTGTGCTGGCGGCCGGGGTTCAATCCTCGGTTCCGGCAAAGATTTATCTGATTACCAAACCCTTCCTCCACCTCTGACAAGACATCTTGTGAATGTGGGGAATGCCAGGCCTCCATAAACTGTAGGTCCTCCATTTCATCTAACAATCACCCTACCATTACACATAACCGTAAGTGCGTATAACCCGAACGGGTAGTAAGACGCGGTACTAATCATTTATTTCCCCCCCCGGAAGAACAGAGTTATCAGATCAATGATTAACTTAACCTAGCCTAACCTTTCAACATTCCTTCATACTATTAGTTCTGAAACAGGGTCGAGCGAAAAATACACGTCATATACGTCTTCATAATGACTTCCATTTGCTAGAATCAAGGCATTTGACTCGCCAACGCGCGCAAACACTTATAGGGCCACTACAAGATCAGCCAGACTGTCAGTAATAATTAATACTGATCATGTAGGGGCAGTACTGATGAACTGATGGCCGGACTGACTAAAATACTGATGTGATCCGAATTTTCTGATCACATCAGTCTCAGTCCATCAGTCTTGCGAGTGGTACTGACAGTAGTATTGACAGTATGTGCACACTCGTCAGTATTTCATTCAGTCTCAGTAGCAAACATAGACTACCCACACCTTTTTCTTATCATACATGTTGTTGCACGTTGCAAGCAGGAACTGAGATTGATAAAAATAATGATACGAAGACTGACCGTGTACTGTCTCGTTGTAATTACTGCTGCATACTGACAGTCGGACTGATCGTGTAGGGGCTCTATTAGGGTTTATTTTAGGCGGGCGGCGACACCTCCGATTTTTAAAAGGTCACTCACTACCAACACGGGCTCAAACAACACGCCACCTAAAACGTATCCAAAAATACCTATAAATGAAAAAAAAAGGAGGCCAACCAAGAAAATACGGCCTAAAAATACAAAATGACGAAATAGTTAATTACTTATAAAAAATGTTTCCACAACCAGGGTAGTATGAATGAAATGTATGTACACATGTGCATTGTCTGTGATGTTCAAAAAAACAGATGACATCTAAATCAGGGTCATGGTGATCACAGATAATTTTTTTATTACCTACTATTATTTGAATTAAATGCTCTTTTGTGTGTGTATAAAATAAATCACCATGATGAGCTATCACAAAGTTACAAATTCGAAAAGTTGTGCGAGGGGGCTAGATAGAAGCCTACTGTGTCGTAATCTACGAACCAATGAGTAATGAAGTAGCTAGAAAGTTGTCAGTTCGGTCACGAGCAAAGTGTAATCTGTCACCCAGCGGCTAGAAGTCGCACTTCAATCAGCTTCTCTCGGTATAACGGCGGTGTTTCAAACTAATTGTCTCTGGGAACAGGCACGCGTAGGAGGTCAATCAACAAACTTTATCACCGCCTGTTCCTCCGCTGGGACTGTTTCCTCAGACACGCCCTCCTTGGAAGCTACGTCTACTAGCTTAGAGGAAGAACCTGTCAGGTTTAAAACCCACAATATCTCAAGTTTTAAAATATTTATCAGGATGCGAGCCCATAAATATCGGCAAACCGTATCAGTTTTATAGTGTTTAGAGCATTTACGAAGACTCTTTTCGGAAAGGAGGGGCGGGAGGGGGGGGAATTACGTTAAATGAAATATATTTGATTGATTGTCAATCTCAAAATTAAAAGAAAATAATTTTAACAAACAGTGATATCTGATGCTCAATATTTGCATGTTGTAGTCAACACAATGTGTTTATGTGTAACTAAAACATAATTACAGTACATATTACGTGTTATACATCAGTTAAATAGATGAAAATTTCATTAAATTCATTCAAATGTAATATATAATAATAATAATAATAAAAGGAAGTGTTTGTTTGTGTGTTTGTTTGTTAGTGTGCGATGCCCAGACAAATCTACAGCACGCAGAGATCTGAAATTTTTAAAATGGGTGGACGGAAGGGGGTCCCCGAATGTACCTCTAGCAGGATTTTTAAATTTTTAATTAGCGTTTTAGTTAGGCTATTTTCAACAGATTTTTTAAGAAAATATTGTTGGTATGATAATCAAATTCTCATGGAAAATCGGACACCATGTGGGGAAGGGCTTATATAATTATTATACCACAGTGGGTCACGGGCAACCCCGTGCGGGATTGTTAGTTTAAAATACGTGAACATATTTTATGCTTGAATTCTACCGTTTAATCCGAATTTTCGCTAATCCGAAGAAGCTTCTGTCCCAATTAGTTCGGATTAACGAGGTTATAGTGTTTCCTGTTTTTAACGACAATTTTTAAAAAAAATATATCTAAATCTACCCTCGCGCCGCCATTTCACTAAATAATAACATGAGTACAATGAGTAAATACTCGCATTATGACATTGTAGAGGTTTGACTGTAATAGCCTAACACTAAGAGTACTCACAACATGACATTATGGAGGTATAGGTAAAAACTTAATGGAAAACCTGCCTCTTCAACATCAATGAAGAGCATATAAAATAAATTATACGTTAGGTTCACCGTTCACATAAGCCTAAATGTCTCATATCCAAAAGTATACTCCATTCACGGTAGGAATTACTCTCTGAAAACTCTTTTTACCTACCAATATCCTACTATATAATAGATTTCTGATAGAGAAAAAAGGCCTTTCAGAAAACAATTCCTACGGTGAACGGACTTTAGCTACAAGTTAAGTACTAAAACAAAAGATGACTGTTTTAATCCCGCCAACTACGGCGACAAAGGTCGCAGAAGAACATCGTAGAAGCCAATGACAACGGAAATAAAAACTGTTTATACGTTCAAAATGGCGGTAGGAAGGTAAGCGGGGAACCATCAAGTAAGGTTATTGTAATGAGGACCGGTCGTCTAACGACCCTGGTGGGAGTAATTGGAACCGCATAGTTGGTTAATGCAACGTCGAGGCGCGAGTGACAAATTGGGTGGAGCTGTAGCGTCGTTAGTTAATTACGAGAAAGACAGAATCCTTCCTAGTTAATGGTTGTAAGATGAGAAGACGAGTTGTCTGTTCCAGTTCAGTTTGAACAAACATCACATTGTCAAAAGCGCATGGACGGGGACAGTTATTCTCTAGCGTTTATGGGTTGAATCAGATATACATTTTTTTATAAGCATCACTGGGGGACACGCGGACAAAAGCGTTAGTCTCCTCTGGTCCGGGTTATTGGTGACATGGTGGTCAAGGTTGGGATCCTTGTCGGGCGAATTGAGGATGCATTTTCCTAAAATAACATCCACTCTCTATTCTCGCAAATGTGGGTCCATTTACTCTAGTTTTGACCTTCCTTATATATATCCTTTTTGTGTAAATATGCAGATATGGCTAGAGATGCGTACCGATCGTCCGCGCACATGGAGGCCTCTATAACTTTAGACAGAGGAAGCAAATGGAAGCCTAAAAACCAAGGCAGATGGCGCTAAGATGTCAAGATCAGTATCTCGAGAGGAGTTTTTACTTCTTGACGACGTTTCTCCAAAAAAAGAGATAGAAAGAGAGAAAAAGTTACATCAAATAAACCGTGATAGAAAAGATAATGGAGAGTTTCAATATTGTATTTAATGCAATTCTTACCTTGACGAACTACACTATTTATCTATTCCATAGTGAACCATGCAACGAAGGGGTAGAGTACAGGATAAATAAACGAGGGGCACATACATTACATGCCCTAACATAGGTAAATATTATATGAAACGTTTAAGATGAATCACAGTAAGGAATAGAACACTGAGNGTTTAAGATGAATCACAGTAAGGAATAGAACATTGAGGGAGGGGGGGGGGGCCTTCCTTTGAAAGATGAGACAAAAAACGGACGACGACAGATTCTTCCTACGCTTTTGTAGATACGCGAAAAGCCCTCATCCGCCGGCAGCTTTGTTGCCAAAACACTACACACATACGTACAGCGGATGCATAAAATCCTAAGTAAGTAAATAAATGCATTACACACACGCGCGCGCGCGGAATAAATGCCCACGTGTTTTATTTCCTTCCTTTCCACGAAGTGCAATAAAGATTTTAAAAAAAGGCCCCGTTCGTAGTTCATGTTTGCACGTAATACGTAGAGTGTAGAATATTTCACAGGACTGGAGCGAGTAGTAGAATATTGATCCACCAATCCCCCACTTTGAAGAACCTTTCAGAGAATATAAACAAACCTTGTAGAAGATACAACATTGACCAACTCATGGTAGAAGGCGCTACTGTCGCAGTAGACTAGATTGCCGACGAGGTGTATATCAAGGTTCGAATCTCGGTCGGGTGTACTGAGGTTGGTTTTAACACTCTATCTTTACTCAAATGCGGGTACACTTCCTATAAATATAACCTTCCTAATCTCTAAAACCATTAGCGTTATTAGTAAATAAACGTACAACCCAAACGGTTTGTAAGACGGGGTGCTAAAAAAAAATTGACCAAGGGCACAGGCAAGGATTAAATTGCGACCAAGAATAGTTACGATCCAATTTTTATGAGAAAGACAGTTTAAAATATATAAATTATTTTTGTGGTCAAAATTGATAACGTTTTACTATAAAATTGTTGTTTTTTAGTAGGTATCATATCTATCGTGACATTTGAAGATCATATGACTTGACGTATGAATACGTGAAAATATATCTAGTAGCTTTGTTCGCTGTTTTCCTAAGAAAATAGGACTGTATAGTAGTATTCTGAAAGAAAGTACGTTATCTGACAGTTACAAACACTTTTGCTGTCGACATTGGTAGTTCATTAGCGTTATTATTTTACAGGTATTCAAACGTGACGGTTTCAAATCACACGAAGTGACGTTTGGATACGTGAGGGTGGGATCTTTTCTGTCAAATAAGGCTGTAATTTTTTTTAAAGGGTAGTTAGTTTACCCTAGATAATAAAAATCCAAATAAGAGAGGGCACTTACTCCCCAGGCGCCAGCCCGCCGCTCTTAAAAGGTTTATCGACTTCCACGCAAATACATTTTCAAATTCGTTCCGGTAGTAAAATGGGCTCAGATAGGAGCGAATACCTAGATGAGTAAAGATGGGATGATGTGTATAAAAAGTATTGTTATTCTCAGGATAAAAGCTGTCATAAAAATATCCTATTGGTCGCCGAAATAAGGCAGCTCAACCCGATGCGGCTAAAATACCCTTACACCACCGCCATTTGGAGGGTAAACACATTTTGATCGTTTTACGATTATCATCGCATTTCAATACTAGTTAGGATTGTACGCATATATGAGCATTTCGCTAATAGATGAATAAGATAGAATTTGGAGGAAATGTACCCGCATTTTAGTGAAGGACCTTTTATAAAATAAAATATATTTTTTTTCGGGCAAAATTGATCTAATTTTAGTGTTATTTCATAGGTATTGATCTTTTTTTAAATAAAAAATGGAAGCTGCAGATCACATTACTTGATACACGAATAATTAAAAGTAGGCCTATATTTAGTATTTTTTTCTATTTGTCAGATAAGGCTATCATTTCCAAACTATAGAGAAAAGAAAGAAAGAAAATAAATGGCACCTCTGATTGAACAATTTATAAAAATTCACAGTAAAAATAAATTAGATTCGAAAGACTTTAAATAGTATGTTATCTAAAAATAATTCAACTAAGGAAAGGACCAACAAATTTTCCAAATAGACTCTTTCACCCCCCTCCCCCTCCAGTAAGAATATATTGTGCGTTGTAATCATCTCTTTTCACAAGCCCCACCCCCACCCATTTTTTTCTTCACATGGAGTATATAACCAACTTANCCACCCCCACCCATTTTTTTCTTCACATGGAGTATATAACCAACTTATCATTCCACAAAAAAAAAAACTGTCAAAACTCTTCTGAAGAACTTTAATAAAACGGAATCCTATAATTCCGCATCGCGGGACTTATTCGATTACACGCAGAAGCAGGAAATTACAATCCAATTTCCAAAGGAAGGGCCTTTTAGAAATTATAAACTTTTTTTTTCAGCCAACACTGATAAAATTTTACTATTTTATTAGTGTTATTTTATAGGGAATGATAATATCCATCAAAATTGACGGATGCAGATCACATGATTTAACGTGAAGGTGGATATAATCATTTTTTTAGGTGACAGATAAGGGCTCTTTCTATAAAAATTGGCTTGTACCAATAAATTACTCTTCTCTCGACCGAATAAAGCGATGAGCGCTAAACCTTAATTATTAATAATGCCGGGTTGTCGAAATCTTTTGGGATGTGATGATCCGGCCGAGGGTTAGACTACAATGTAATGAAGAGGGTTTCGGTTACGGCAGGATTTATAGAGGATAGTTATATTTATGGTGTGACGGAAGGGGATGCGAGTTAAGGCCGGTATTATTTGTCATTTTTATGATAAAAAAAACGTTTACGACCAAAATAAATAAAAGAAAATATTGCTTCATTAGATACGTTTAGTTTAATTTGATACATACGGTAATCTTAGCAGTTATTTAATATTTGTCATGGGCATCGCGGAATATGACCAGGACTATTAAATTATTTAATTATTATTATTAGCACCACGTCTTACTACCCGTTCGGGTTATACGCTTATATGATAATTACTCTAAATAGGTTAGGGATGAGGAAGGAAGTGTTTTAGAGGTAATCTACACGTATTTGCTTGGAAGGAGAGTGATACATCATTTAGAAAAAAAACACCCTCAGTAGGCCCAACCGAGATTCGAACCCTGATCTCCCCGTCATCAGCAGGCTAGTCCAGCACGAGAGTGACGCCGTCAACTGTTCGGCCACTGAAGCGGGTTTCAAGAACTGATGAGATTTATTTACTGTAATATAGAAATTGGGTGGCCTAGTGGTCTAGGGGTAAGGTGTCAGACTTCAGTGCTGGGGTCCGTGGTTCAATCCTCGGTCCTGGCACAGATTTATCTGATTGACAAACCCTTCCTTCACCTCTGACAAGACGTGTATTAATCACAACTTGTGAATGTGTGGAATTCCAGGCCTCCACCGTGGTTCGGATTTTACGTTAAACTGTAGGTCCTCCATTTCATCTCACAACCACCCTACCATCACACATTAGCGTGAGTATAACCCGAACGGGTATTAAGACGTGGTGATAATAATAATAATAATAATAATAATACATTACATATGAAAATATAGAGTTCGATGTGTACTTGCTGAAATATCGTACGACCATATATGTAGTAAAGTGAGGCTCTAAATTAAGTGTGGGTGTAATTGGGTGTTCACGCGTTTGACACTCTATGGTGTGATTGCTAAAGAGGAAACGATATAAAGTATATTGAGCAGGAAAAAAAAAGAAAAGAGTCAAGCCATGTAGATATTAAAAAAATCCAAAACACAACTAGACAGTAATTTAATTGTGTTTCCAGCGAGAAGTCAAAACACAATAACGATTCCATCCTCCAAATTAATGCGCACATTAAAATCATTGTCGAACAAAAGCCATAAAAGCATGTAGATACAGGGTGTCCCGCAAAGCGAGATAACGTGGCCTAGTAGAGAGATTCTGCCCACGGTGAGATTATTCTGTCCGAATATCATCCAAGGGACATCTTTAACAGTTTTGGTAACCTTTAAAGAAAAGGTTTTGACATTCACTGAATTTTACGGGTTTCCTCATCGAAAATGTATGCATTTTTTCAATATTTTATTTGGAAAACTATAAGATAGAAAATCTCAGTCACTTCCCCCATTTTCTATTACTTATTAACTGAAGTATTATTAAATAAAAATATGTCAGTGATTTTCGTAAAATTCGCATGAATTTGAAATAGAACTATTAGTCTACACTGAGCTAGGTTTACTTTGTATTTGAAGCTTCACTTATGTATACTTTCATTTTTCATTTATTTGAGGTTATTATTATTATTATTATTATTATCATCACCGCGTCTTACTACCCGTTCGGGTTATACGCTCTTACGCTAATGTGTAATGGTAGGGT
>CABFVZ010004407.1:0-25983 GCA_902151445.1 Timema monikensis
TTTTCTCCTTGATCTCTTGATGACAATTGAGGAAATTTTTCTCCATTGAAAGTACTGCAAGCGCATTTAGTCTTTCTGTTAAATAAAATAACCTAAAAATTGAATCAAATAGAATAGCTGGAAGCAGAATAATAATCTAATCATACACTCTTCTACACTTTATCACATTCAAGAATATGGTACATGGTTTTTAAGCACCACACGCCGAGTAAAAAAAAAACACTTCCTTCCACCATCATGCCAGAGCCGGCACCGCGAGAGCAACAGTGCTCTATCTACCTGTTATTCCCGCCTTCCTCCCCACTCCCCTCCTATGTACGCATGCACACAACAGTCAAACACCACGTCGCTGGCACTGTGGAGCACACAGTTCCATACAAAGATTTTTGTATCTTTTTCATAAACTGGGGGATGGCTACTGAAATACTGACACTAAGCTTAAGGACTATATATTGTACTACAAAAATAAATTAAAGAATTAAATAAAAAAGGACTCATTATATTAAATGTTATCGATAATATCAAGTGGAAATAGGGGGTGCTGCAGTTCCACAGTGCTTATATACGAGCCGCCACTGGGACTAACCCAAAGTCCTGCCTCTTGTTGCTTCCTGTAAGCACTAGGCAGTGGTTGCCATGTTTTGGCGTGAGTGAGGCCTTTTGCAGTGAGTGTTGAGTTTAACTTGAGTTTATTACGTGTGCGGTGGTTTATGAGTGTTGAGTTTGATTTGAGTTTATCAAGAAATTAAGCCTTTTGAGTCCCATTATGAGCATTTAAGTGGTGCTCAAAAACGAAAGATTAGAAAGGTATTTAAAAAGACTATTATAAAGTTAGTAAAAATATATTCCGTTTCTCGCTCAAATGTGTCTTCTACAGAGATAAGTCAGATAAGTGATATTTCCAGTAAGCAATTGTGAAAATGAGTATAATTTTAAACATGAAACTTGTAATTTGATGTTTCTGAGCATGAAATAAATGAGCCTGATCTTTCTTGTGAGTAAGAAAATGAAAGCAATCCAAATACTACTAAATGTTTTTAACTAAACAATATTGGAAAATAATTTCCAACTGACCATGCCAACTTTTCAGAAATGTTAGACAGTGAGACAAAATAACTTATATTTCACCATGGACCTTGTAAACCTAAAGGACCTTTTCCGATAGACCCTAAACAGAATAATATATCTTTTGCGGAACATTATCTACAAGCCAATTATCAAACAACTATTTGGAATAGATGTCTGGAAAACTTTCCTGAAGTTCCAGAACCAGGAGATCATGCAGCAGTGTTGGAACTTTTGAGTTGTTCTTACTTTAGGGTGTGCTAACTGCCAATATGCACTTGTATGGTAAATCAGTTGAAATACACCGAGGCATGTAAGCTTACAAAGTGTGATAACATGAATGAGCCTGAGGAATGTGTCGAAGAAGATTTAAACTTTTACAGCTATTGTGATAGCGATGATAATAAAGATGAATAAAACTATTGTTAAAATACTTGACTATGGAATATTAGAATATTATACTTTTCGTATCAACTGTTCTTCTGATTTTTTTAAAAATTATGTACTTCAGTTTAATAAATTAGTGTGTTAGCTCATTGTAACTTTAATACTGTGCTAACTATATTCTTGCTGTTTTATATTGAGGTTAAGTAGGCCTAATGTTTTGATATAAATTAATTTAAAATTATATATTTTTCGTCGATTTTTATAATATTTGATTTGAATTCATTATTTACCAACTTACATATGCATCAATCGCAAAACCGCAGAAAACCCTAAATTTAAGGCGTATTTTAAGCTTTAGTTAAAAACTCCCAGAAATGTGGCCATTTAAAAAAGTCAACATTTGCCATCTTAGATTGACCGCAACGTTTTAGAAGCTAGCCCTTTGGGACCAATGGAGCACATTCCCCCACACCAGGGTTCGAACCAATAATGCACACTCCCCATAAAAAAAATCACAAAACCCTGACATGAGTATTTTTTATGGAGAAACACGCCTTAAAAAGGAAGCGAAACCAATTTGGGTCAAAACCACTGACATGAGTGTTTTTTTTTATCAAGGAGTGCGTGATTGCGTAACATATACCCCTTTTAACATATCAAAATGTAACCTCATTACAACAAGTAAGCAATAAAAGGTTTCATCACTCACCACCCTGGCCCCAGTTGACTCGTCTCAGCAAGACCACGGCTCTACAACATTTCTCGGCACTGTCTAAAACCTAACTGAATCGAGGCCCATGGTTCATTCCCCGTCATGAGTACTGAGCCGCACTCAGAAAAAAAAAGAACGATATGCACGAGCGTTCACTGCGTTCTATCGGCTGTGTTCGGCAAGCTCTTAGTCCAGTTCTTTCCATATAAACCTGGAGAGGCGTGGTATAACCCATGATGTTCTAGAAGCATGCTACCCCTTACCCCTCTCCTCCTCCGGTTATTCCCGTGCCTTGAGAACACGTGGTAGATTCAAGGACTAGATAATGGTAGGATTCTGTAATGTTGACACATATTGCAATACTGGCTTCGTAGGTGAGCGACGTTGTTATAAGTTGATTAATATCTTTATACTCTAAATTCCCTTTCGGCTTAAATCATATTTAACATTTTCAAAATTATTGTTTCAGAATCTATAAATATTAAACTTATTAATTTTTGTCATGGTATTCACGTTAAATGGACCTAGTATTTTTGGACTCTTAAGGTTATGGTAAAAGTTAAAATCTTGGTACGGTTAGAGTAAAACCGTATTTTCAACTTTGATATTATGCTTTCTTTTGCGGACATTTAGTCCCTGTATTTTCACGTAATTTCTGCTTATCCGCCTCACGGATGTTTTTAAAACCCTTTTGGTATCGACATTTTGGTCGTTTATTAAGAGATAGCATCTTTATCAGGTTCCACTTATTTTAGAATCATGTAGAGTTATAATCATCTTATTATTTGTTGATAGATTATTTAATATTGTTGATATAAATTAAAGTTTATCGTTTGTTAGTTTGAGATAGGGCTGCAAGACGGCGAGATCCCTCTGTAGGCATTGCTTTGGCAAATGTACCTGATTTAGGTTGTAGTTAGGCTTGAGACCACCAGAAGGCGCAAAATACCATTTAATATTTTATTTATCCTTTGATTTGTCGGCCGCCTCTAGATGAAAAGAAGGGCCAGTAACTAGTTAATGTTCTATCATTGAACTTTAAAAGCTTTGTATAGTTAAAATTTCAGCCACTTGGCTTTGTGTTTTTTAGCATCTTTGGATCGCAAGTAAATTTGTGTGCCGGCCGTTTGGCGGCGTCATTATTGAATTAAGCTTTGACTTTTTGGTGAATGATTACAAATTATGTCCTGTTCAGATGTATGAGGCCGATAATTTGATGAAGGCATATCATTTATTATTTCAACAAATTGAAAGCTGCCAATAGGAGCACTTAGATTGGTGTTATATATTTTTAAGAGTGTATCTTCAATTATTTATTCATATCAAGTATTTTTGATTTTGCTAGTATATTAAATTATGACTGGTTTAAGAAAAATAAATAGAGATAGTTAATAAGGTAAATTTAAGATTTATTGTATCATATGTTTTGAACCACAATTTATGGGCGAGAGTAGAATTTTTGCTACTATTATATGTTTGTTGTCTGATGTTGTGGCTGATGCGAGGCAGTCCAGGATACTTGCCACTTTAGAGCTTACTTGTGCACTACATCACTCATATTATATAAAGTTCTTTTGGCTATAAATATTTATATAATTCATAAACCTTTGTATGCCTATTAAAATTGATTCTTTCTTTGAAATGTTAATTCCAAATAAATTTCTAGCTTCGTGTGAAAGCTGATGTCACCTAACGCTTCAAACTGTCTCACTCGTCTCAATGAGTTGTGTATGTTATGTTATTTGAATAAAAAAACTTTCTTGTTGCCTCCTTGACTATTATTTTTAAGTGAGGATGGGGGTTTCAAAAGATTAAATGGGAACACATGAAGAGTGAAATGGGTGGTGATCTACGGGGTTACCCACTCTACTTTAGGTTAAAAGGCTAAGTTCATATTTTAATACGTCACATCCAATGTTATGGAACTATCACGTTTGACAAAGAGTATTTTTGCTGACAAATTAATAACATTATATTGATATATTTTGTAAATATTAAGAGCATAGCCTATTTTTATGGGCCTATGTTCTAGGTTTTCCACTAAACCGCGATTCCACTATAGGAATGAGAGAGAAGTGGTGGGAAGTAAAGATGAACATAGCTTAACTAAGATTAATGATTATAATTATAAAGTTAAATAGAATGTAACCCCCCTTTCATCACCACTCAGGAATAACAGTCGGAGATGGTTATTCAAGTAACAAAGTACAAACAACTCGACGAGAGAGTGAGACAACACATAGCCTTAGGAGTTGGAAATATAAATATATAAATATTAGAGGCAAACATTCATTTAACTGGCATGTATTGGATAGATGAGTCTTTGAAACAAGCCAGAGCCCAGATGGCATCATATTTTGAGAGACAAGTTATCAAAGGTAATTTCAGACGCAATTCAATACTCTTGCCCATAAATGACAACTCAAAAATACATTAAACAATCTATAATAAACATACCTTCAAATTAACCTCAAATTGTCCTGCCATAGCAACAAATTCGTGATCGAATAGAGCTCCAGATAAAATGATCAGCCAGGAAAACGATCCAGAAAATACACATAAGAGTTAAGTTACCCTGACAGTTCCCATAGGTTAAACAATAACAATATAGTCTCATATGACAAAGTTCCTCCCGATAAACTATTAGAACATTAAACATATCAGAATTGATTCACAAAGGTCATAATATAGAAAACTACCCCGTCTAATGGCCTGAAAAATTAACATTAATAAATAAATCCAAGACTGCGGTATAACCTAGACGACTCGCGGCCCATACTTTGACTAACAATTCATAAACTTTAAACATTTTCAACAAAGATAAGTAGTTTCTAAATAAACTAACAAAATTAATATAATTTCCTAAAATATCAAAATAAGAAGAGCTTACAAACGACGCTATCAGTTTTAAAAGTCCATCTCAAATGTCGGTACCCTAAGGGTAAAAAAGAACCCATCCACTAAGCGGATAAGAAAATGTTTATATTAAAACACAGGATCCAAAGGTCCCCCATAGGGATCGTAATAAGAGTGAACACGGTTTGAAATAACTGCCCAAAGATATTAAATATTATCATGGCTTTAAGAGCTCAACATTTACTTAAGTCCATGAAGTGCCAATAATTAATAAATTTTAAATATTACTAATCCAGAACAATAATTTTGAATAGAATAAAATATTTTAAGCCAAAGGGGAATTTTGAATAAACTAACGTTTAAATAAGCCTCTAGCAATGTCGCTCACCTTGTAGCCAGTAAGTAATATGTGCCTGCAACACAGACACACCATCATTATATACCCAAAAAACTAGTCACGCGCTCTCGAGGCGTGGGAACAACAGGAGGGAGAGAGAGGTGGGGACAACCATACGTCTGGAACATACTATAACATGCTCCACATCTCCAGATCCACGTAAAAGAAGTCCTGGGAGTTGGCCAAACGCAGCCGACACAGCGCAATGAGCCCGCGCTTGTCACTATTTTTTTTTCTGTGGGCACGGCTCGGTTCAGGAGTTGGGAAATGAACCTCGGGCCGCTTCAGTCCAATGTTAGCCAGTGCCGCGATGTATTGTGAAGTTATAGTTTGTTTCTGAGACGGGTCAGCTGGGTACAGGATGATGAGTGAGACAACCTCTTAATGTTTATATGTTGTAACAAGGTTACAAGAATATCTCCCCGTTCTTTCTTCCACAAAACCTGCTAACGCAATTTATATGCTATTTCCTGCCTTTACAACAAATAACGTAATCAACATTGACTAAGTTACACGAAGATAAAACAGCACACGCAATGCAGCAATGTGGTTTTCCAGAGTGAACAGCCTTGCATTAAGCACGGCAGTGGTAACATTGTTGTTTTCCGGAGCAAACAACTCCGCGCAAAGCACAATATCGACAGCGATGTTGTTTTCCAGTGCACAGAACTCTCTACAAAGCACAATATTGATAGCGATGTTGTTTCCCAGACCAAACAACTATAATTAAATCACAATAAAGGCAGTATTGTTGTTTCCTAGGGCAAAGAACATCAGGCAAAGCACCATAATGGCAGTATTATTGTTAACCAGGATAAATAATTCCGTGCAAAGGATAATAATGGGTGAATTGTTGTTTCCCAGACCAAAGAACTTCACATAAAGCAAAGCATAATAAAGGCAGTGTTGTTGTTTCCCAGAGCAAACTATTCAAGCAAAGTGCAATAGTGGAAGCATTGTTGTTCCCCAGAGCAAAGAACTTCACGCAAAGCACAATAAAGGAAAAAAAAAAAATTCCCAGAGCAAACAACGTCACGCAAAACACAATGATGGCAGCATTGTTTATCAGTAAAAACAACTTCAAGTAAAGTACAATAAAGGCAGTATTGTTGCTTACTAGAACGCAAATCGCAATAATGGAAGCATTGTTGTTTCCCAGAGCAAAGAACTCTACGTAAAGCACAATAATGGCAGCATTGTTTCTCAGTACAAACAACTTCGAGCAATGCACAATAAAGGCAGCATTGCTGCTTCCCAGAACAAATAACTCCACGGAAAGCGCAATAATGGAAGCATTGTTGTTTCCCAGAGCAAAGAACTCTACGTAAAGCACAATAATGGCACTGTTGTTTACCAGAACAAAGAGATCCAAGTAAAGCACAATAATAGCAAAAATTTTGTTTCCCAGAGCTAACAAATCCGCCCAAAGCACAAGAATGGATGTAATGTTGTTTCCCATAGTGAAAAACCTCATGATAAGCTTTACGCTTTATTCTCACATTTCAGTAAAATTGCGTTTGTTAATCAATTCTACAAGATAAAGCACAACTGTTAAATTACAAATGTTGACGTAACTATTCGTGACTGTGGCTTCCATGATTCACACAGTGAAAGTTGTTAGTTAAACTTAAATGTTTGATAAACACCATCTTACCAATGCTCCTCAGACTCTACAAACTACAAAATGACACAAAATACAACTGTGGGACAAGATAAAAGCTCGTTGGCTGGCTGATTGTTTGATTTTGTAAAAAAAACCATCTAATTTAAGTATTGACGATTGCAAAAACAAAAAATATTAACAAAATGTGAAACAAGTAAACGTTAGACAATATTTTGATGTAGATAAAACTTCTTCTTTTTTGTTGGAAATAGCTTTCTTTTTGTTTGAACCATTAGAAAAATTGACCATAATTTTCGTCTTAATATTGGGTTAGCTATTATTGCACGTCTGAAAGGGAGAGAAACATTGGCTATAAATTTCCCTTCCTCTTTTGTAGGCCTGCCCTTAGCAGACGTCGGGCCCTAGGCAAACTTCGTTTGAGAGAGCCCCAGTTATCTGCACTCCCCCAACCTCAAATTAAAACCTAATATTTGTTTAGTGTTATTACTGTAGTTTGCACTTATATACAAATTTTCAGCCATAATAGGTGTTAGGAAATGCCCCAAAAGGTAAATGATTGTAATATTTATTGCTAGAAGCCATATTTTACACATATAAGGGTTTATTTTTCCCCAACACCCCAGTTCGATTTCATTTCTCAACGAATAAGATCTGTAACAAAGAACAACTGTACCAAGTCTGAATTAAATAGGTTGATCGGTTAAAAATTTACCGTACAATAAATAGAACCATATGTTATGTTTTAATTGTTTTCTACACTCTGACAATATATGCTAGATCGCTTATATATGCCTACGAGCGCGCAAGCAAAAACTTATCACCCCAACTTGTTTTTTCATGTCACCTAAGCAAGCGCGGGGTCCCCTTAATCGATGGACCCTGTGTGGCCGTACCATTTGTACATCCCAAAAGCAAGGTCGTAACCAAGGGGGGTTTTAGGGGTTTGAACCCTCCATGAAATTTTATGAAAAAAATATATAAGGCTTTATTTATGGTTCAAACAATATCATAATTAAGATACAAATACAAACTAGGGGTTGTGTTACCATAGAGGTTTTAAATATTGAGAAATTTTCCTAGCCTTCGGCACTTTGGGGGTTATTTTACCATAAAAAAACACTTAACAGAGCTTCAAAAGAGGGTTTAATATTCAGAAATTTTCCAAACCTTCGGCAGCTAGGGGATTATTTCACCATGAAAAAAAACAACTTTAAAGGGCGTTTATAAATTTTTATCATTTAGAATTTTGTTTCTATCATCCAGCAATTGGGGGATGTGCCCACCAAACCCCTCCTGAAATTATTGGCTGGCTACGGCTTTGCCCTAAAGACAGTCCTGCGCTTTGATTTATTTCACTTTTTATTTTCCAATAAAAACAAAACAGCTCTGTGAAAAATTTCAACCTCGAGATTATGATGAATCTTTATGTTTTATGTAACCCATAACAAAAAAAAAATCTGTCTCTCNGGTTGATTTTGTTTGACATCTTCAAATAAAGAATAGTTTATGTTGGGTAAGTTTCGAGATGTGACATAACGATTTGTTTAAAGAGAATATCTGGGAAGTCTTTACATGATAGTATAATAAAGATCATTTGAGGTTAGATTGATTATTTATTTTTGAAAACTTAGTCTCTAACTATAATAGACTAATTGAGAAAGCAAATACGATTGTGTCATTTCATTCATTTTCCTGTGGTCCCATGTGAGGACAACCTGGAGGACCACAGTTTGAGAACCACCCGTTTAAAGAGTTGAGGATGAGGATGATATAAAGAAATTCATCATAATTCGTTTGGATAAAGGTTGATTCGCACATGTGGACACGCGGACCAAGTGTAAAGCTGATCTAGTTTGACTTGCCTGTACGGAGAGGTTAAGGTTCGAATATCGGCCGGGCGTACTGAGTTTTTTACTTAATGGTTTCCCACTTTCACTCCACGCAAATACAGGTACATTTTCTTTAAATTCTACCGTCCTCATTCCTACCAAATAAATGTAAATATGTCAGTGTGGCTTGGATGGATAAATAATGGGAAACCAAATAGTGGTTATACCACCACCTGTGTACCCGGATACGTTTGCAACACGGTCTACCGAGTCACTGAGCTACTTCTGCTTGTTCTTACAGTAAGGTTATTATTTGTACCCATTTCGGGAACAGTACCCAAAATAAGACCTGTGTTCCAGACTGATTGTTCCCCTATTTGTTAAATAAATTTTTATGAAATAAAAAATAAATGTTTTTCAGTGGGATGAGCAGTTTTTTAACATCTTTTATAACAAAACACACAAAAACAGCAAAATAAATACAATACTTTCCAGTAGAAACCAAAGAGTTTAATTTTCTTCACATGGTGATATACCAACAGTTTTTGAATATTTGTTAAGTTTCTCCTAGAATTTAATGAGAACTTTTTCTCTTCACTTAAAAAGTTTCTCCTCAAATGCTAATATGGTCATGATAAATATTAAAAAACTGTTGATATTACCATGTGTAGAAAATTAACCTATAATATGTTATTACTTATTAGTGGTGCAATAGGGTATATTTGATTTATTTTACCCTTTTTAAAAAAATGAAAATTGCAAAAACACTGACCTTTTATCGCGCATTTTTGAAAATTTATCAAAAATTTTTGGCTTTTTTTTTACGAAAAATTTTCCATTTTGTAAAATCTTCAACTATCTTTTATGGAAAAATAAAACAAAATAATTCCTTGGGGAGATATTCCAGCTATTTAAATAGAACGAGTACAATCGACGCATTAAAGAGAATGAAACAAGGAAACGCACCGGGTGTGGAAGAAATGACTGTGGAAATGCTAAGGGCAGCAGGTGAAGTAGGTATACAATGGTTATACAGGGTGCTGAGAGTGGTTTGGAAGTAGAACAAGGTACCAGAAGACTGGAAAAAAGGGGTTATCCCTATTTTCAAGAAAGGAGAAAGGATGAGGTGTAAAAATTTTAGGGGAATAACGCCGATGTACCACTGTACAAAAATATTTGAGAAGATTCTGGAAAAGAAAATAATAAGTAAAATGAAAGAAAAGTGGAGAGAGGAACAGCACGGATTTAGGGAGCAGAGGTCTACAATAGACTTAATCTTTGTCATATGACAACCGATGGAAAGAAAGTATAAATATGGGAAAAACTTAGTAATGGTATTTATGGATATGGAGAAGGCATATGATAGCGTGGTTAGAAAAAAGTTTGGAAAGCGATGTAGGAGGCAGAAGTGCAAAGAGGAGTGGAAATGAGAGTGACAGCATGTAGGAGGATAACAGGAGTTGTGTTAAGATGAAGA
Source organism: Timema monikensis (assembly GCA_902151445.1). Lineage (NCBI taxonomy): Eukaryota > Metazoa > Arthropoda > Insecta > Phasmatodea > Timematidae > Timema > Timema monikensis. The sequence continues at coordinate 10,348 of CABFVZ010004407.1, forward strand.
GTGGAAGGATGGAGTGGTTCCAAATAAAAAATAGAGTTAAGTATGGAGTGCCCTTTCACCATTACTATTTGTAATGGTAATAGAAATGATCATGAACCAAGTGGCAGGAAAACTCAGGGAGGAAAAAATGAAAGTCATGATGTTTGCTGATGACTTAATGGTATGGGGTGGATAGGGAAGAGGAAGTACAAGAACAACTACAAGAATGGAATGAAGGTGTTAAAGAGATTGGAATGAAATTTAACATAGCAAAGTGCGAAGTGATGATAATAATAAATAATAGGGTAAGGCCTAATAAAGCTTTAAGGTTGGGTGGAGTAGAGCTGAGAAAAGTACATAACGTAAAATACCTTCGAAGCGTGATTGAGGCTAAGGGTGAAAGTAGAGGGAATTTAATGAGAAGAGGACAGCAGGAAGAGTTGTTCTATAGGTGCGTAAGAGATCTGCTATGAAGAAGAGAAGTCCCCCTGAAGTGTAAGGAAGTATTGTACAGGGTTTACCTTGTACCTATTGTCACTTATGCAGCAAAAACATGGACAATGAATGCAAGAAAGACTAGGAAAGTGGAGGCCATGGGATTGAAGTTTGTGAGGAGCATGTTAGCTGTTACGAGGAGAAACAAGATTAGAAATGAAGTTATCCGGGGAAGAGTTGTTGTACAGGGAGTACATGAGATAGTAGAGGAAGCAAGATTGAGATATTATGGGCACGTAATGAGGAGAAAAAAAGAGAGGATGGCAAAGAAAATGTTGGAAATGTGCGAAAAAGACCGCAGGGGAGGCCAAAAAAGAGATGGGAGGAACAGATAACAGAAAGTGTTCAAGTGACAGGAGAAGAATCGAAGAAATTAAAGTAGGAAGAGTTGTGAGGGATAGAGGAAGATGGAGGAATTTTACTAAACTGACCCAGCCACAAACTGAAAACAGTTGATGTTAATGATTATGACAATAGAGATAAAGGCGAATTATAATCTTACACTCAATTGGGATTTATTCCAAGAACGCTAACAACAGAAACAGTCCCAAATGAGTTTCAATCAAGCACAAACAGCGATTGCAGTTTTCTTCTCACACTCACGAATCGACTACAGTGGCGGTTGAGTGTGTCAATAGCATTGTATCGGCTATAGACCACATTATACTCATAATTCAATATTATAAACAAACAGTATGTACTGACAGTAGTACTGACAAACCGTCAGTATCTACCTCACACTGTAAGTAGTACTGACAGTATAATAATATTGAATTGTCAGTTGTACTGATAGTATAATAATATTGCCAGTGATATTGAACGTTAGAGGCGCCCTTTAGTCTCGGGCACAGACAAATAATATACCTAGATACTCAACCTCCAGGTTGAAATTGTTGCGCTATTTTTGGCAGCTTGAGTCCTTTGCCACTAGGATCGCTGTGGTTAGTCCTATCATCACCCAGCAGTAACACTAGCGAGGCCTAGTGTTGAAGGACTCAAGCTGGCAAAAGGAGCGCAGCAAAACCCCCGTAAGGTTAAGAGTCTGTTTCTTACTTGTCTGTGCTGTGGTCTCGGGTTAATCATAAGAACACCTCCCACATTAAATATTACTGACGGTATTCGTATAGTGTCAGTACCACTGATCGTGTGAGGTAGATATATACCGGTACTGACGGTTTGTTAGTATACTGATGGACTGATGCCAAGTCCCGTCAGTATTTGCTAGTTTGATATTAATACTGTCAGTAATATTGAACGTGTGAGTAGTATATGACAATATTTTCGTTGATATTACATCAACCATCACTGAACGCACACTTATAGTAGTGAGTGAAACCTTTAAAGTATTTGTTTAAATAACATAATCCATTGGCGAAGTGAAAGATAAAGAAGTAATTTGTGACTTCTGGGAACTACCAACCGCAACTCTTTAAAAACATAGGGGTTGGAAATCTCTATTTCTTTCAACAGTGTTAGATGTGTGTATTTTTCACGATTTGCAATCCATTCTTTAATCCATCGAATTTGTAACATACACATTTACCAAGCTATCTATTAGCAGTAAGATGTGTATTGACCAAAATACTGTTTGTAATATTGATTGTGTGAGCTCAATACTGAAGGAAGTAGAAATAATGATTATAGATTTGGTACGCATATGCTAGAATTTTCTAAATTGTGATTAGCTCCAAAATATCACACAACAAAATGTTGTTTTCGTCGACGTTTATAAAAAAATAATATGGCCGCAATGCATGATGGTTGGTCATAAGGTCCGCGGGCCGTACAAAATCATTGGTAGGGCCGCCAAGTTTGACATGCCTGCTCTAGGGGCTGCTTCCCTTTCATCTACTTAGTAGCTCGTAAGCTACCACTGCAGGAAATTTTCCGGATGAAAATTTATAGGAAAATGTTCATCTCTACCTCGAAAATTCGGCAGTAAGCCTAAAGTCTCTTGGCTAAATAATTAAGACCTAAAGTCATTTAGTCTACCTACGCTTTTAGGCCAACTGACGTATAACTGATGCCTCAACCTATTGAATATAGAGTTGACAACAAATGTGTCCCCTTCTTTCCTCAGCCTCTTCTTTTTATTATTATTATTTTAATAATAATAATACTTAGCACCGCGTCTTGCTACACGTTCGGGTTATGCGCTTATGTACTATTTACGCTAATGATGTTAGGAATTGTAAAGTTTGAATAGAGAGGAAGTGAACCCACATTTGCGTGGAGGTAGAGTGGGAAAACATTGAGGAAAAACCACACCCAGTTCACCCGACCGAAATTAGAGCCTCGATTTCCCCGTCCTCAGCAGTCTAGCTCAACACGAAATTAGCGCGTTATCTAACTACGCCACCGAGGTGGGTTTCTTTTAATCGATAGTGGGGTCGTGAAAACGACAGCTTAGGGAGAGGAGGAGATAAATTAAATATATATTATTATCTTAAAAGTAGGCTACTATTTTTATCGCAAACTTTTTTTGTAACAAACACACTTTAGCAGCTTAGTTGGACAGTCTATAAATGATTATCTTTTTTGAATTTAATATAATCGGTGTTGTTGTGCAGTGTTGGTAACTAACCGCCTGTAACAGACTAAACTTCTTTCTTGAGGTCTATCTTGTGAATGTGATGAATGCCAGGCCTCCACCGTGGTTTGGATTCCACGTTAAACTGTAGGTCCTCCATTTCATCTCACAATCACCCTACCATTACACATTAAGCGTAAGTGCGTATAACCCGAACGGGTAGTAAGACGAGGTGCTAATAATAATAATAATAATAATAATTTCTTGAGGTCGCCCGATTACTGAGAGAAATATAAAATTGTCAAACGACCTTGATGTTGATCAAAGCGCCATCGTTTTACGGAAGCCCTGGGGTCGTACTCAGATTTTATTTTTTAGGGGTTGGTTGGGGAGGTGTCTACCTGGCAGTGGCTCATTGTAGAGTCTCCAATAAATTACTATAATTCCTTTTTTAACAGTGAATTTCTTTTGAAACAATTTAAATGATCTAAAACAATTTGTTTTGTAGCTGATAATCATTTTGTAAGTCTACAATAAAATATGAGAATATACATTGACGAGGAATAAAAAAAAAGCATTCCTACTTCGAGGGGGAGGGTTAGGGGTTGAATTCTCCAAACCCCTCCAGCTCGGAGCAGCTATGCTCAAAACTAAGACATTTTTATTTTTTTAAATTATAAGTTTCGAAATATTGTAACCATAGTAATAGGCTTGCTTATACCCTCACCTAAAATAACCATTATTTGTGAGGACAAAAAGTCTGTTCATCTTAGGAATTGTTTTCTGAAAGGCCTTTTTCCCTACCAGAAATCTATTATATAGTAGGATATTGGTAAGAAAAAAGACCTTTCAGAGAGTAATTCCTACCGTGAATGAAGTATAGATAAAGATTAAAGAGGTTTGAACCCTTCCCTACCCTTAAAAAGGCTTAACTCGATTGTTTTAGCACCACGCATTACTACTATTATTATTATTAGCACCGCGTCTTACTACCCGTTCGGGTTATACGCACTTACGCTAATGTGTAATGGTAGAGTGATTGTGAGATGAAATGGAGGACCTACAGTTTAACGTGGAATCCGAACCACGGTGGAGGCCTGGCATTCCCCACATTCACAAGATGTCTTGTCAGAGGTGAAGGAAGGGTTTGGTAATCAGATAAATCTGTGCCGGGACCGAGGATTGAACCCCGGCCGCCAGCACAGAAGTCTGACACCTTACCCCTAGACCGCCAGGTCACCTACCATGCATTACTGCCTGTTCAGGTTATATGCATATGTACTAAATTAAGCGAGTGGGTTTGGGTTGAGGATGGTTAAATTTAGAGGAAATGTGCCCGAATTTGTGCAGAGGGAGAGTATAAAACTATTTTTTTAAGCCCTCAGTATACTCGACCGGGATTCGAACCCCAATCTCTCTCCGTCATCGGCAGTTAAGTCTAACACGAGAGTGATGCCTTAGAACATGCGGCCATGGAAGTGGGTAGCTCGTTTATTGATCCTGTTAGTTTGTAACAGGAAAGGTTACTAAATACTATCAATAACAAAATGTATTGTGGTTTCCAAGTTTGGTTCGCGCTACTAGATAATACTAAGGCGACCTAGAGACCTAGTTTGATAATAGAGTTCAAGAAATGTTTACATACCCCCCTCAAATCGCAAACTCGAATGATGATAACATGGAATGACGCAGAAGATAGCCAGGGAAGGGCAGAGTCGTACGATGATTTTATTGGCCGTGATAATGAAGGAGAACCAACATGAATGGAAGCTAGCAGAACTAGAAAGTTATTTTAACTCGGCTACTATCGGAAAAGTTCATGGGTTTTTTCTTTCTTGCCCTTGGCCTCCCTTAAATATATCATTTATTGATTGTATTCAACGTAGACGCAAGAGATTGCAACACTTCTTAGTACTCTGGAGGCCTAAGGATATTACAGAAGTCGCGGGTTTTAAGGGTGTCAGACACTTTGACCAGAAAATACAGTTTTTTTTAAAATAATTATTAATACTTACACCAGTGAATACACGTCTTAAGAGTGCCTTGACCCTTATACAAGTGAATACACCCACCTTAAGAGTGCTTTGACCCTTCTACCAGTGAATACAACCGCCTTAAGAGTACCTTGCCATTTCTATCAATGAATACCCCCGTCTTAAGAGTGCCCTGACCCTTTTACAAGTGAATACATCCGCTTTAAGAGTACCTTGGCACTTCTACCAGTGAATCTACCCATCTTAAGGTTGACTCGACACTTATACCATTGAATACACCCGTCTTAAAAGTGTATTGACCCATTTACCAATGAGTAGACCCGTCTTAAGGGTGTCTTGACCCTTCTAATAGATCATCAATTTTCAATCTTTTAAGCTCGGGGCACACGTAACAAGCTACTTAAATTGCCACGGCACACCATACACTTTTTTAAAGAGAGAATTACAATTCAAAATAAGTATTAATGTTAGTCGTGATCAAAAGGTTTATTTTTGAAATGTATATTAGTATTTTTACTATTTCAATTATTGCAATGAGATATCACTGAAAAAGAAGTAATTTATTTAAAAAAAACTATGACGTATTCCATTGGCCTCAAAAAAAAGTGTCCCTTCCTCTATATCATCATCACACATCATATTTTGTCTCAATAAATAATGGAAAATCCTGTTTTTACTAATATATACTAATAGAGTTTCCTATATAAGGAAAAATCGTATCGCTACAATAATGTTTTCTATTTATAATAACTTTAAAGAGGGTAAAATTTTTTAGAAATATAAACATGAGTATAAATGAAAAATATTTGCTTACATCGAAATAACAGTGAGAAACGTGTCCTTTGTCCGAGGTTGGATGGTTGACAAGCATAATCTCAAGTTCTCATCTAGTGTTTGAAGCCGCAACCTGTTCTTGCTCTTTATTGTGTTCATAGCAGAGAAACCAGCTTCACACAAATACGAAAATAAGAAAGGAAGGCGTGCTTCAATCGCTTTCTTTGTAGCGATGGGGTACTCCGATCGAAGAAACAACCAGAATGAGGCCAAATCTGTTGATGAGTGCTTAAGTTTCAGTCCCCTGTCGTTTCTTATTTCTGTCAGGTCACATTCTTCTGCAACAGTTAATTATGTTGACTCTAAAACACTTAACACAAACGGACCTCTCGCCCAGTCCAAGGAAGAAACGTCAAGTGATGGAAAATACTTTTCAATGTTTTTATCCAGGAGTGACAAACTTTGTAAAATTAAATCAATAAGATTTTTGTTCAGTTTGCAACTTTTTGTCAGCTCAAACATTTCAACTTTGTTCTCTTTTTTGATTCTGGCTCCCCACAGTGCTAGTTTTTCCTTAAAAGAGTTAAATAATAATAATATTTAGCACCACGTCTTACTACCCGTTCGGGTTATATGCTTTAAGTACTAACGACGCTAATGGATTAGGAATTGGGAAGGTTGAATTAGAGGAAGTGAACCCGCATTTGCGTGGAGGGAGAGTGGAAAACCATTTAGGAAAAACCACCCCCAGTTCACCCGACCGAGATTCGAACCTCGATCTCCCCGTCCTCAGCAATCGAGCTCAACACGATAAGCGCGTTAGCCAACTACGCCACCGAGGCGGGTTTAAAAGAGTTAATTTTGTCTGTACAAGTAAGAATATTTTCATTCTTTCCCTGAATACTCTTGTTAAGAACGTTTAAGGCATAGGAGATGTCATCAAGGAAAGCAACTTTATTACACCAGGTCTCATCACTAAGCAGTTCAGCCATCTCAGACTCTTCAGGTGTGAAACAAACTAGATGCTCTTCCCTCAATTCACAGACCCTTAAAAACACCCGCCCTCGAGCTAACCACCTCACTTCCGTGTTGTGTGTGAGCAGCTTTCATGGCAGAACACAGTGCCGAAAACAACCTCGATTTTAATGGCCTAGTCTTGATGTTGATTAACATTTTAATCATATCATCGGGCACTTTTTGGAGCTCAGGTACTAATTATTTTGGAATTAGGACACAATGTGTAAAAACAATTCCAGGATTCTTTTGCTTGGCCAGTGCAACTAATCCTTTCAGGCAGCCCGACATAGAGGGAGCACCATCCATGCAAATATTAATGCGCGATTTCCATGACAAATCATGAAAACTAAAATAATTGGTGACAGCATCAAAAATGTCTTGGCCTTTTGTTGTTTCTGGAAGGAGTTTGCAAAATAAAAATTGTTCAATTATATCTCCATTACACACGATCCTGCTGAACACTAGGAGCTTTTCCAGTGGTGTCAGTTGACTCATCCAACTGAATAGCAAAAACATCGGACATGTATTGTATACGCTGACTGACATTGGGATTCTCAAAATTTCTTTTTCATATTCCTCGTCAAATAAAATATTAACAATTTTACAGCATGTAGATAAAATTACTGACTCAGCAATTGTATGAAAGTTCATGTCTTTTGCCACGATTTCGGCAGTGGCATAGCTTGCTTCTTGAGCTTTGTCAAAAATATTGGTGATTTTAGTCCATTGTTCAGTCTGGCGTGATTTATCAGCATAAGCCTTTTAAGATATACGATTGGTTTCTCGCATAAATGTGAGTGCCTTTTCAGCTTACTTGTTAGAATTATGCATCTTCTTATAGTTATTATTATTATTATTAGCACCGCGTCTTACTACCTGTTCGGGTTATACACACTTACGCTAATGTGTAATGGTAGGGTGATTGCAAGATGAAATGGAGGACCTACAGTTTAACGTGGGATCCGAACCACGGTGGAGGCCTGGCTATAGTCATTAAATCTTTGAAAAAGTATATATAAAGCTAAAACCTCTATATTGTGGACCCACCCAAAACACGCTGTGACCCCCAAGTTGGAAATTGGTGCTTTATTATAACACAGTTGGAAGCAATATTTAACAAAAGTCCGTTCACCGTAGGAATTGTTTTCTGAAAGGCCTTTTTCCCTACCAGAAATCTATTATATAGTAGGATATTGGTAGGAAAAAAGACCTTTGAGAGAGTAATTCCTACTGTGAATGTAGTATAGTAAGCTTCCGGAGATGTGGAGCTCACTCGTCACTTTATCAAAAATTAGCAATTAGCATTTTCAACTGTAAAATAAAGCAATAAAAACGGGAATTTATTGATATTTCTACAGTATTTCAATACCTGTCTACAAATGTCCTGCTTCGTACCCTCATGGAAGTTGCCTTAAAATGTTAATACTGGTACATCAATAAACTATTCAAAACATATTGTAATTTAGCGCGTGAGGTGAAGGGGCTTCCCCTGATATTTTATTAAATAACTTATGGTAAATTCGAAATCAGCATGCTAAACAACATGGTTCTCCGAAATTTCATGCAAATCGAACACTAAATAACGAATTTAAAAATGTAGCCCAAATTTGAAAATGTTAAAGGGTGAAAAAGAACTTAATTTTTTGTTCAATGTACTCTACTTAATCAAATGAAAAATTATAAGAGTTGTAACAATGCCAATAATGCCAACAATCTTTTGTGCGTAGTTTTCCATAATCAAGCGTGCCGAATAAATCAACAGTATGCCGAATTGTACACCGTTTTCATGAAAGAGGCAGCGTGATTGACAAAAAGTATTGGAGGGCCTTCAAGTCTGACTGGTCTAAATTTGAATGAGGTTATGCAGTGCTTAGAACAATCACCCAGGAAGTCCCTAAGAAGATTATCACAACAGACTGGATTGAGCTATGGAACAACGCAGAGGTGTACGAGGCGGCTGAAACTTGTGCCTTACAAAATTCACACAATTAAAAAACTCAAGGAACCAGACAAAGGGAAAGATTGCGATACTGTGAATGGTTCCAATAACTTGTGACTATGAAAATGCTGGCTGTGTTTTTTGTTGATTGTGTGATTTCTGAGGGTTTGTGGCCAGCTAATTCCCCAGACCTAATGCCACGTGATTTTTTTTCTTTGGGGATACTTAAAACAGACAGCAAACAACCCTTGAACCTTGGCTGAACTGCAAACCAACATTGAGAAATGCATTGCAAACACACCCCAGGCAATGATTCGTTGTGTGACTTTAGACATATGGTTAAACGAGTGAATTTTTGTTACAGAGGAGGAGGAGGATCACACTTTCAACACCATCTGTGATTTCCTTATGGTTTATTGTTTGGTTTACATGAGGTGTATATATTATATGGCACAAAATAGAAGTTTTTTTCTTTGGTTTGCATGACTTTTGGATCATCCTGTATATCGAGATGGATACTTAGACTTTGTGGCCACCTGTATGAGTCCTAATATACCAAAATAATATTATTATTTAAGCAAATTTGTATGTGTGAAAACAGTTGTGATTATTGTCTGTGTGATCCTTAAATCATTTGGTGTCATTCCAAATCTCAACAATTTAAAATATTTTAAATAAGTAATGACCCACTTTGATAGTCACATATTCTTAGGCGTCACTCTCACAGTAGACTAATCTGTCAATAACAGGGAGATTGAGTTTAGAATTTTAATNCCCCCCCCCCATAAATGGTTTACATAAGTGTATAACCCAAACGGGTAGTAAGATGTGGTGCTAAAAAACAGCTAATTAATGGATTTCAAAAAACCTTGTAAACACATGAAAGGTAAAAAAGAAATAAGAGGAAAGTCACAAATCACAATAAACACATTCTCCAGAACAACAACTTTTATATCCCATAAGGACTCCAGTAAATACTCTTTTTAAAATAAATTTAAATATGACAGAGATCTCTTTTAACCATACTCTAAAGTGCACTAGAAAGGTCTCATGAATGTCTAATACAGCGGTTCACAACCTTTTTTCGCTTGCGTACCCCTTGGTAACCTATTTCCTTAAATTGTGTCCTTAATTTTTAGCAAAATGTTTAGTTACTAAAGCAGTAGCATAATTTTTGACCGATCTTTTGTCTTACACTGCTGGCATATGTAGCTCTTTCCGCTATTAATCAAATATTTCCGCCCACCCCCAAATGTCCTGCCACAATATCCCTGGGGTTATACGTACCCCACGTTAAAAACCACTGGTCTAATAGATTACACTAACTCAATTTGAGTTAAAATGGGACTACCTCCTTTTCACCCTGTAACCTTCACATATTGGCGCGAGGGGCATATTTAATCATAAGCAAACCTAGGTGACCGTTAATGTTGCAAAATGTGGGGGAGGAGCATTCACATAGATAACTTATACAAAACAGTAGTGCCCTAGTATCCGTGGTTTACAGCTGCCCAACTATATTTACTTTTAATTAAAGAAAAAAATAGTTTGCAAGACATAATGCCTACACCATCCCGCCACTTAATCTCTTCATTGTGGGCATTGTGCTATCATATCACCATCATCATCATCATGTGATTGTCACAACAAGAAGAATAGAGGATAGTAAGTACAATGTAGTGTAAAGTACACATTATTATGTATTTTAATGTTGATAATATCTTCATGTGAAAATTTATCAATTAAACTTTACTGTATTTATATATGTTACATAAAAGTTTGGTACTAACCACGGTTTCAAGTAACTGCGGTAGATCTAGGAACGTATTACCCGCGGATAAGGAGGACCTACGTTACATTGAAATTTACAATTGGAACAGATGACTGCTTTTCACAAATACGCTCAGTTTAATAAATATTTAAGTAATAAAAAACTTTTGAGAAACCATATTATTGATAGGGAGGAGTTGCAAAAAAATGAATAGTCCAGTTTTTTATGCATCATGTCTTACTATACATTCGAGCTATACACCTATTTACTAATTACACTAGAGGGTTAGGGATTATTAAGGTTGAATTTAGAGGGAGTGTACTCGCATTTGCGAGGAGGATGTGTGTGAAACAATTTAGGGAAAACCATCCTCAGTACTCCCAACTCGGATCAAACCATGATTTCCCCCATCATCGACAGTCTAATCTATTTCAAGAGTAATGCCTTAGACCATGTGGCCATTGAACAGATGATAGTCCAATTTAATAATCAATTCAACTTCCTATCCCAAACCAAATTAATACTTCCTTAACAAACAGGTTGATTAAGAAAAAAAAAAGTTTATGAAATTTGCCAAAATAAGTCAACGGTGAACGTCACAATTTGATCAGAAGTCTAGTTAGTAGTTAACACATAGCAGTAAAATTAGAATAGAATTTTTTTTCCCGAACAGACGCACAGATAAGCCGTGAGCTGGATAACCTGTATATGAATAATAAGAAATTTATTATTAATAGCTTGTGTTTAAATCGTGTTTCTCTGTGCTATTAACAATTTTGTATAAGAAAGGATTGATTGGATGAGATGAAGTGTTGACCTGTCCTTCAAGATAATTCCTGGTTGTACTATTAATATTACTTACACTGGATAGTGTTGTTTCTTCAGGGTAAATACACACAACTAGTATAAGGAAAATAAATGACAAAAATAGTCATAGTCTTACTTTTCATGTGCCGGAAGTTGACCTTTTCTCTTAAAGATAACGGAGGTTATTTTTAGAATTTTTTTATAAATTGATAATAGACTTGAATGTACAGCCTGAAAAATGTGAATAAATATTCTCATTAATTTTTAAAAGAAACCATTAAAAATGCTACCACCACCCTCATCATGCCCTTGGATTAAGTTTTAATCATTATTGTGATAAACATAAAACTAATCTTTTTTAGGTATCGTATCTCACTGCCCGTTCGGGTTATATGCTTATTTACTAATTATACTAATGATTTTAGGGATTAGGGAGGTTATATTTATAGTAAGTGGATCTTCATTTGCATAGAGGGAGAGTGGAAAGTAATTTTTTGAAAAACCATCCTTGATATCCCATCATCAATAATCTAGTCTACTGTGAGAGTAGCGTGTTAGACCATGCGGCCACCAAAGCGGGTTAGAATTAATTAGAACCATAATATACTATACAAGATAGGTTTCCATTTTTGGAGGTTTTGTAAGTAAACATATTTACATACGAATGGATATAAATAAATATAAGGCAGATTTTATTGTTGAAAATGAAAACACCACTTTAGTAAGGTATAGATAGGGCAATTACGAAGATTATTAAGTTATTTTTTAGATTATTTTATTAACTGACACATTTTTACTTCTATTTGTAAAAAGACAAGACCTTCTTCAGTATATAACCAATTTTTAATTTTTTTAAAACTTATCTTTAATATTGCTTCTATATGAAAATATTTTCAAAATCAGGTTAAAAAGTTTGTTTTCTAACCAATGTCATAAGTAACCTTAAATAAATAAATCAATAAATAAATACATACATTAAGAAAATCATCCAACACATTAGATTAATGTGTAGAAATTTTAATATATTAATAATTACTATCTCTTTTCAAATTATACTTGATTAAAAAATAATTTCCAAGAGAACTTAACAGAAATTTGCTTTCAAAATAAAGAATCATTTATGGTAAAAACAATAAATCACTAAAATATAATTTAACTTTCAATTCAAATTTATAATTATTCCCAACAAGTTGTATCTTGTAATTTTTTTAAATTATTTTAATTTCCATGTTAATTTTATACTTTTGCACTGTAAAGTTACACTAGGCATAATTTAGAGAAAATGTAGCCAAATATGTATGGAGAATTAAAAATCAACCTCGGTACAACCCGTAAAATTCAAAACCTCGACCTCCCCATCAACAACAAACAAAATCAGATGAAGTTGACGCCTTTACCTGCGTGCCCACTGATGTTGGTGACAAAATTATGCATCTCAACAGCTACATAATTTCATACCCAAAATATCTTAGACTAAATATATAAAAATGATTCCATTTTGAAAGGAAAGCATGTTTGAATAAATGACAATCAGTTTGAATAGCACACAGCATTATCTAATCTGAAAGTGGAGAAGCTATGGTCGAGTCAATAATTGGCTTTGTGTTCCAAAACAAGTTCATCGACACAATGGCCAATGTTCTCATTTTTTAAGGTCATGCACCCCTTATAACCAACCATCTTCAACATTCAAAGCCTCCTTGTCTTGTACATCTCTTTGCCGCCTTGAAAATATAACTTTCAAGCATCACAGCTGTTGACACTTACTTGTTTAGTTGCTTTTACTGTATTACTGTACAAACCATAGATAAAATATTATAATAGTGCAAAACGTTAATTTACATGGCTTGTTCAAAAATGTTATTTTCGTGTATCTTTGACAGGTAGAGGAGAATTCGGACAAGCCCTCTCCTTCCTCTATAAAATATCAAATTATCATTTAGTTTGAATGCACTTTTTAAAGCCAGTAAATTAAATTTGCTATTATTGAGTTTTAAATCATCTATTATTTGTGTATATTTATGTTATATGCAACGTATGTGGTTTCCTGAATTACAGTGTGTGTGCTCTTGTGGAGCTTAATCAGTTTGAACACTAGATTTTAAATTTGGTATTTAACATAATTTCCCCCATATTTAAATGGATGACGAAAATGAACAAAGAAACATAAAAATTTAAGGTACAATATAGGGTTGTCCATAACTTTTGTCCAGGGGGTTTGTCAATAAAACAGAAGACACCATACTAATGCAGCTACTCTGTTCACATTATAAACCCTTTATACATATATTTACATTAGTACGAGGTGTGTCCACCTTTGGCTTCCAAAACAGAATGCAATCTTTTAGGATAAGAACATAATTGTTCAAAAAGGCCCACATCCCACTCCATACCATGAATAACAGCTGAGAAATGTCCTATAAGGGTGTCTCAAGCATACTGGTTGTTGTCATGTTCTGTAATCATCAGAGACTCAACAGCATCCTTGAGAACAACCCCAAAGTGCTCAGCTTCGTTAAGATCATATTCTTTAAATTTAAAAATGACTGCTAGACATGAGAATCAAACCCAGGACATTTGGATTAGTACGCCAATGATCTAACTACTGAGCTATCTAGGAGTTATCCCGTGCCCAGGGTCATTCTTCACTCCTATTTCAAGGCAGAACAGGAGATCCACCTGGTCATTCAGAATTTCTGAAGAAGTCAATACAACTGTTCTACAACAGTTACTGTGTTGCGTTTGCCTTGAAACGTAGGGCTTTGCTGTAGATAAAACAAACCTCTTTCAGATAGATGGTATTGACATTTTGTAAAAAGAGAATTAAATTTTCTTGCAAAACGACGTTCTTGAAATATTCGACATTCCATGACTCGCCCTCCTCTTTGATAATCCACATCATTCTCTTCGCTGTGAAACAAATTAATAGTTTGATGCAATAAGGTTTCTTAGTCATCTCCTGGTAGTGTTCATTGTCCTAAGTGTCATTCAAAGAGAGTGCCCAGACGCTATCATTATGGTAGTTCCATAAAAATAATTCGTCACTTGGAGCAAGATATATGAAATCCTCTTTGTCCCAGTTTTGGAGATAATCACAAAACCATATCTGATCCTCAATGTTTAATGCTGATTTCATGAGTTTGGGGAGAGCATGGAAGTTTTTTAAGCCTGCTTGATCATGGCATCTGCCAACAGTTTGATGACTTAAGTGTTTAGCCCATTTCTGTAAGATTTCCATGGCAATACTTGAATTGTTGCTTCAACGCTGTTTACCAGTGCTGCCTTTAATTATGGCTTTGCTCTATTGTGAGAGTTTTTCTGGGCATCCTTAACCGAATTGAGTCTTGCAGTTTTCATTATCCTTTTTATAATTTCTGGTAACCTACCCGTCGCTTTGCTGCAGCCTTTCAACAATCCACTTGCGATTTATAAATCCTGCTCTAGCTTCAAATGCATTAGCTTATATTTGATAAATGATTTGTTGATTCTCACTGTCATTCAATTTATTTGCTAGGGTTTAGATTCTGAGGAAAATAAAAAGATTTTACAAAGATTTGTTGAAAGCGGCTATAATAATTTTGATAAAATTTTACTTTTTCATGTTACATAACTACAAAATATTAGTTCATGGCTCCCAAAAATAGCAAGATGGCCTAAATATTTCTTTTATTTAACAACCTATGCATTACTCATGTGCTAATGTGATACAAATTTGTTACTTTACAATTTATGATTTATTTCAGTTCATTTTTAATAAGTCACATAAACGTTAAGGTTACTTTGCCAAAACAACATACACCCAAATATCTAAAAAAAAGGCTTTTAATTTTAATTAAAAGTAATTCTATGAGGAAGTTTGTGCACTATATTTTGCATTATTTTAATTCCAGTGTATTAGCTACTAGTGACTTAAAACTACTTAATATAGGCACTGTGTATTAATACGCCATATGCTCTTAGTGGCAGAATCTTGAAACACAAAACCAAGTGTTGCTCATTGATGTTCCAGATGTTTGAATTTTGTTTTACTATTATTTTATAATAAAGGAAATTGATAAAACTAAAGAAAGAGGAAAAATAAACTACTAAGAATAAGAATAAATTTGATGAAGAAAGCCCACCTAGGGAAAGAGGAAAGATGTGGGAAGAATCCAATGCACAAAGGTGACATCTTCTTCCTTTCTTCTGTCTTCTATAGTAGAAGTAGTCACACACACATTTTAAACACAAATATAATAATATTTCGGCATTGTTGCCTTTATCAAACACAAAGAAGAAGAGAGTACAAATAACACAAACAATGGATTACTCCATCTTGAATTTTGAATTA
>CABFVZ010004407.1:39779-50023 GCA_902151445.1 Timema monikensis
CTTGCCAAAACATGATGGGATATTGTAGCGCATCATATGAGTGGTGTGTTTCATACACACGCTGTAACTCATCATTCCGGCGATGTAAAACAATATCAAGGTATTCCAAATTTTCTCCAACTATAACAATGGCAACTTCATCCATTGTTGGTGCATTGAAACGTCTTGCATGTTGGCACACAGGAGTTTTATCAGCTCTGATTACAATTTTGTGATTATCATATGGCATGAGATCCAGTGCAGTTTTGAACAATGTAATCAACTGATTGTTTTGATGAAAGAAAGTTTGTAATTCTTCTACAATATACCTCTTCACTGAACTGTCATGTGCACAACGCAGATCAATTTCTTGTGTTGAATTGCCCATGAAATAAATTTGCAGGAATTTGTAGTCGCCATCTGACACCACCAACAGTGATTCTGCTCGGTGATGTATTTGGCCTTGTATCTGTGAATTAAAAAGACAGGTTTATTACTTTTGTTACAAAAACTATAAAATAAAATAAACAAAGCAATGCGGGGGATAAATCTGTTTGTTATATATTACCTTGAAAGTTGGCATGAAGTTGTCCCGAACTACATTTGTTGCCCCAAATGAAGTCATTTAGAAGCAGTTGTTATATTTTTGGATATTAGTAAGGAACTGTATTGAAGCCATTCCTGTTTCTTAAACTAATGAGTACAATGGCTCTGGTGGCGGAACCAATGGCACTAATTTCACTTGGCCATTTGCGCAACACAATCCAACGGCTTCATTTTTGTATTTCAATGCCTTACAATGTGGGCAAACTGAGTTCATAGATCCAATAGAAACGCATTGGTAGGCACTGTAGTCAATTGAAACATCGTAACTGAAAGCAGATCGTTTCAAACCGGCAAGATTATTAGCTGAATGACGTGCTGCACGAGTTTGTGATATCCGAATCCTTTCAATTTCCTTTCGCTCTTCACGTTGCTGTGCAGTCCGATTAGAGTGAAAAATAGTTTGGTTTCTAACATTTCGAGTTCTTCGACCCAAATTGCTGCGCCCGCGTCTTATAGGTGGCATGTCTTTTGGCCTGAGTATAAATGGAAACATACACAAAATAAACCAATCAACCAAAGATAAATCGAGGAACTTCAAACTGTATATCTTAGCATATCTACGGATGCATTCAAGTAGTTTATATTAATTTTAAGGTTAGGTTCATAATCAGAAAGTGTCAAATCTACGGATGCATTTAAAGTTACTAATTAAATTTTTTTTTAAATTTCTTGATATTATGGTTTGGTACTCTTTTGTTTTATTTGAATAAAATAAAACAAAACAGTAAGTACATAAATTGAAAGTCAATTTTAGGGTGTCTGAAATCGATTCACTTAATCGATTCATTGCTCAAATCGATCTTAACGACCCAAAAAAATCGATTCTTCGATTAATCTATCTCAGTTCGCCATCCATAGAATTGACAGCTAGGAACAGTTTAAATGGGAAAAAGAAAAATGTTGTTTTTACGTTTTTTCGTACAATTTTTCTCTTCATAAGAACCTTCCTCGGACTTCAACGAATATTAGAGAGAAAAAATTAGCCAAATTGGTCCAGCCGTTCTCGAGTTTTGTGGTTAGCAACACATTTAGCCATTCATTTTTATTTATAAGATTACAATTAAGTAAAATAAAATTATTAACTTAATGTTAGTGAGGGGGAAGGATGCCAATCTGAAAGGAAAGTTAGGTTAGACCTAGATAAAAGCAATCAAACTTCTCAAACCATTTCTTCATAATTCCATCTTTTTACCTCACAGTTACACATAATTTTTAATTTTCAGAAATATTTGGTCAAACTCAGCCTCTTGAGGACAAATGAGAAATTATTTATTTAAATAAATAGTGGCTCTGGTATAGAAAACTGAGATGAATGATCAGAGGGTTTGTTGTGCTGACCCCATATACCCTATATCCGCAAATGTTGGTACCATTTCGCCAACACATAGCAGCCACTCGGTCAGTATAGCTTGCTTGAGGCCTGACACCATGGAGTTTTTTTAGTTCCTTTATATTAATAAAACTCTTATAATGAA
The DNA here is from genome assembly GCA_902151445.1 of Timema monikensis. Taxonomy (NCBI): domain Eukaryota; kingdom Metazoa; phylum Arthropoda; class Insecta; order Phasmatodea; family Timematidae; genus Timema; species Timema monikensis. Next base: position 41,840 of record CABFVZ010004407.1, read on the forward strand.
GGTTTATTTAAAATAACTCAAAGCTATGTGTAGCAATGTGATAAGAATATTAAATTGTCAATAATTAATTAATTTATAATAATGGAAACTGTTAAAAAAAAGGAATAATAAACTAATAAGTGTAAATTAAGTGAAGAAAACCCACCTGGTGAATTTACAATAATTAGTTTTTTTTGTTGTTTTTTTACAAATTTCCATTATTATAAAATTATTTAGCCAACAACTCATTGTTAAACGAATAATTAATTTAAAAATATGAGATGAGTTTAATTGCTTCTATAGAGGCTTATCTCAAATAGACTTTCAATTTATCTTCCATCCCTTTCATTAGTATTAAATTAATGTACAGTTTTTGTATGGTTTTCAAATATTTATAATTCCTTTGACATGTATTCGTTTTTACACTAATACAAATAGATAGAACAAAACCTAGGTCATAGGATTGTGCAGTAATAATCGAATTTCTTCAAGAGGCAGCCATTACCTCCATGTTCAATAGCAGCAATATACATAAAAACTAGTTTTGAACTGTGGAAGCCATATTGTTTGTCCCTTTACCTCTTCTCTGTATATCATTATATTAATAAAATCATGCTTTCATTTAGAATTTAGATCAATGACAACCATACCATCCTTAGGCAATATATATTTTATTTGCTTGTTTTTAAAGTAATATTAAAAGTAAGTTAACTCACTGTGTGCATCAATTTCCTGAATATATTTTTCGTGAAACCATGGCACATCTATATCTGGATAATCTAAACAAACAGCTCTGTTCAGTTGCATGAGATGGTGACGTATTTTCATAGGATATGTGGCCTGCATATAAAATAATACAAATAATTAGTATATCATAGATAATAATTATGTATTCTAGTAAGTTACTAAACCAAATGTAGAGATTTAAACAATCTAAAATGTAAATATATAAAACCACTAATGTAAATTTGTTTTAATATTTACAAGTAACATTAATAGATTATTAAATTTACAGTTACATATTGTTTGGATTTTTTTAAATCATATGACTTGATGTATAAATATATAAGAAAAGCGCCAGTAGCTTTCTAGCTGTAACCTAATAAGGATCTTTCTATTAAAATTAAACTGTATTCACATATTAGTTTTTATGGAAGTAAAATTGGCACAGCAAAATGCAATAATCGCTGCCAGTGTAATATAAATGTCTTATTAAAATAAACCTATGGTTTAAATTGCCATTTAACTATGAAGTTTAGTGTCATTCTTTAAAACAAAGTATGTTTCTACTTTTTTTTAGGACTGCATCTTACTACCTGTACAGGTTATATGCATATGTACTAATTATATTAATTAGTTTAGAGATGAGGAAGGTTGAATTTAGAGGAAGTATGAATGCATTAGCATAGAGGGAGAGTGGAAAATTATTTTGGAAAAAACCACCCACCCTCAATACACCCGACCGGGATTTGAACCCCAATATTCCTGTCATCGCAGTCTATTGTGAGAGTGAGTCCTTAGGCCATGTGGCCACCGAAGCAGGTTTCCTACTAATCACAGATGGTAATTAAACTAGTATATAATCTTATATCTCCTAGTGCACCCAAGAAAAGGTAACGAAAGATAGAACTTTGTCAAACAGATGTTTTATAATAATAATATTTAGTCACACGATTGTTACAAAGTATAAAATTATTAAATGTATGAGTTTTGTTATCTATGGAAGAAGGCACAGGAAAGGTGGATAGAAACACATCAAAGGGATGAACACAATAAAGCTTTAACAATGAAAAGAAGAACACAGTTCACACTTTACTTTGCTGTTATTGGACAAAGAGGTAATGGCTGGGTCCAGTGGCAACAATGTAAAGTGTAAACTGTGTTCTTATTTTTATTGTAAAATACATGTTGTGTTCATTCCCTTTTATGTGTTTCCCCTCTTTCCTGTATATTCTTCCATGTATAGCTAAACATACCTCAAAAAGTGAAAAGAAATGTAAGAGTTAAGTTTCAAACTTAACAAACCACCTAAAAATAATTCCAAAAGTTAGAAACAATTTGATTAGTGGCTGCAAAATAATTGGCCATGTGTGAAAGTTAATGTTTTTCTGTTAACTCAAAAAAAATAAGGAATGGAATCAGAATAAAATCTTCAAAACTTTCTTATTTTGCACTTACTTAGTTTGATAGTAAAATATCAAAGACATTTTCAAATATAAAGCTAGAAGAATGGTTTAAACATAAAAAAGGAGCATAGGTTTCCTGAGGAATGCAATAATGTGTATAAGCTATAATAATTAAGTCCACAAATATTTTATCAAAACATTATTCTTGTCTTAGTTGATATTAATTTAGTGCCTCTACAATAAACTTTTAATTAAAATATATAGATTATTTTATTTTAAGTATGTCCTCAATTAAGGGTTTACTTGAATCATCTCGGCTGGACATGAGAAAGTTTCATATCAAGGGTCCAGCCAAATATATTAAATGTATCAAAGGATGTCAGAGTGGCAGAAAAGTTGAGAAACATGGTTTTAAGGATTAAAATTAGAATCATACATGTTTTATTATACTTAAATAAGCCCTCAAGTCCCTTTAAAAATTGTGTCATGTGTGTTTCTCTTGACCTGCCTCACCTTAGAGTAGCATTGAGATATCTCATCATCCATCCTTTCTAAAAAGTCGACTGTAAATATAAACTGAACCAAAGGTTCTGGCAACTTGTGGAAAAAACACAACGCTAAGGCTGAATGCAGCAGTGACAGACCTTGCATTCGTTCTTTGTCTCTGTAAAATTAAATCATTTACAAATGAGTTTTCATCACAAAATGTCATATGCATCAAACACACCAGCTGGACTAATTATGTCTAGTCAATTAAAGCGTTTATTTAGTGGATACATACCGATAAAGAAGTTTTAAAATAAATGGTAAAGAACAATTGGACAAGATGGGACAAAAAGTGTTGACACATTTAACAACACTATATTTGTACTATTTTAATTAATAAATGCTTCAAATTAAACTTAAAATAACAACAAAAGATTGACCATTGAATTATTCCATTTTAAAACAATATCCTTAAGATGGGTACCATTATATGCAATACATATTTGTATGCAATCCTCAAAACTTGACACAACCTTGCACAATGTATCTTGTTGAATTGCTTCAACTACCACCACAATTAAATCTTTAAGTCCCTGGATTGTTCTTGGGCGAGTTGTGTAGACATGACTCTATAACATGCCACACAAGAAAAGCCCTGGATCGGTTAAGTCTGCTGAGCGTGGTGGCCAGGTGATGTCCCCAAATTGTGAACTACAGTGCACAGGAAACATTTTGCGAGATACTCCCATTGATGTTTGATCTTTTTTTACCCCTGAAAGTGAACATAAAGACGTGGATTCCAACAACCTGTGACTCCAGCAAGATGGGGCAGCAGCCCACACAGCCTCATCATCAATGGAGGTGCATCAAATAATATTTCCTGGCCACCACATTTCATGATTTGGGGACATTATCTGACCACACCGTTCACCAGATTTTTCTTGTGGGGCATGTTAAAGAATAATGTTTACATGACTCATACAAAAACAATGTAGGAACTTAAAGAAAAAATTGGGGTGGAAGTTGAAGCAATTACTTTTGCACAAAGTAATGTCAAGTTTCTAGGAGTGCATACAAATATGTATTGCATATAATGGTGGTCATCTTAAAGAACTATTTTATGAAAATGAATGATTCAAGCGCATGTAAATAACAGACAATATTTTGTTATTTTAAGCTTAACTTGAAGCATTTAGTATTCAAAATAGTAAAAATATAATGTAATTAAATGTGTTAACAATTTCTGCCCCATACTGTACCTACTTATTAGTACTTTTAGTACAATCTATTGAAATTTGGAACAAAATTTTCAAAAATTGGCTATCAGAAAACTACCCATGGATTAATTTTTAAACAAAAATCGAGTATACAGTGTTATTTATCATGAAAAACAAAATTGTTATAACCACCTTTAAAATATTTCAAATTTAAAAGTCAATAAAGTCCCATTCATTTTAGAGATAGAATTAGCATTATGATTTACACTCAAGGTATGACAATATAACATTGGGATGAAAAGTTTGAATTAAATCTGTTAAACCATTTCTTCAGTAGTCCCAGGCACATACAAACATACAGATAAAGGGCCAGAAAGAATTATAAAAGCCAATTTGTTGAGCTTGGAGACAAATGAAATCCAGTCTGAGGTCAAAAATTCACAATTACTATATACATTGTGTATTAAAAAAAAGTAAAAAGGTTAGATTTGGTAAGGAACTGCTAATTTATTATTTAACATACCTTAATAAACCTTCTTTAAAAAAAATTAAGATGTGTATATATTTTGTAATATTTTGTTTTTAGGGGAAGATTGTGTGTGAATTGTTAAAAAAAATCAATTGTTTGCCCACACGAAAAATTAAATTCATACTAGTGTTTTACTTTCTTGTAGAATGCAACACCTCAGAAAATGTGGTATTAAAATCAATATAATTTGAGATTTTGATGGATTTTAGCATTTCATGACAGCCTGAACTCAAAAAAGTGGTTTTTGCAATGCCATCTATCTCTCTGTGTGTTTGTATCTTAGCCTATTGCCAAAACCATTTTACAATCAGGTTAAAATTTGGTATTTAGGGCTTTCCTAGACAAATTTTTGAAATTAATTATTCAATCTAAAATTAAGGGTGGTTTACTCAAAGGTGTAAAGAGAAACAAAAGTTTTTCTCAAAATTACTCTAAACATTTTGTTTAAAATTTGTATCTGGACATTGTTTTCCATTACAAACAAAATGACACAGCTTATTTTTCCATGAAAATAACTTTGAGGTACTTTCAATAAACATAAATTTCCAATCTTGATCATATTTAAGCAACTCTTTGAGATGTGAACTAACTTATTCTTGCAAAGTTGTATAGCTATTAAAAAAACACTTTTCTTTGAAATATATTTTAATAAAATCAAGTGTTTCCGAGCTATAGGAAACGGGCAGTTAATTATTGCACTCTTTATTGAACTGAGATGACCTCTCTCTCGCTTTTTTTTTATGTTTCTGTAACAGTGTGTACTATTTCATTCGCGCTCTATGGTAGGATGTGATGCTCTTTTTCCCATTATGTAACAATGTCTATGTTTTCCCCCCACATATATTACGAGTTTAAGGTGTATATCTCCATTTTTAGGTAAAGGAACAAAAACGTTTGTGCGGTGCGCTGAATAAGGATTTTAAAGTATTCAAATTCTGAGTTTGAGTCCGAGACTTAAATAGAAGCTCATGTCTGAGCCCGACAATTTCATATGCTTGTAAATTAAGATCTTGTCGTGTCTGGCTATTTATGTGCTGTATTTTGTGTCTGGTGATGGATGACTTTTGGTTTACTCTTTCTTCTCTGTATGTTGTTTGAGAAATGTGTAGTTGAGATATGTTCTATTCATTGTAAAACTTTTAGTAGTATTGTAATTTCAAAGAGGATTTTTAAATTATTTTGAGTTTTAATTAAATATTTAAGTTTTGAACTCATGGTTGGCTCAACTCAACAATAGGGAGCATTCAAAATTCAAAACAATGAGCTTGCAGACTCCTAGTTCACAATTAATTATTTCATATCTCCCATCATCCATTTACTTGATGGGTCGACCAATTTTACTAATATTTCTTGGTAAATTATTTATCATTTATTGAAGTAAATATGAGAATTCAAAATCATTAAACTCCTTCTAAAAATAAAATCCATTATCGTTTAATGTACAATTATTTGAATATATTTGAAATTATTAGGTTGATTAAAAAAGAAAGGACTTAGCATCCAAACATAAATATATTTAAATACATTTTAATTTGTAGTCTGAATGACTTTACACAATGCCTAATTAAAAGTACCTGAGACCCAATGATGAAAACCAAAACAATCATACAAATACTCAACACACTTATGTAACCGCTAATGACTTGCATGTGTTGATGCACCTCTAAACCATAATAAACTTATGTAACCTAGCAAAAAAAAAAAATTAGGAGAGTTAATAATGAAGAGATACATGCTAGTAACATGGCTCAATTTGATAAAAATAATTTTCTTAAAATAAGCTATATCTTCATAAAGTGGTCACCTGTGGAGTGTTGCCAGGTTAAGCCCACAAAAGTTTATTTTTTATAGTGCTAAGCAAATTACTGCCTATTCAGGCCATCAGCAACTTAAGGTTGTAGAATGAGAGTGAATATAAATAAACCACCAGCATTCACCTGTATACAAGGGGGAAAAGTACCCCTTAGATCTCCACTCTCAAATCAAGGCCCACACCCCTGCTGGTGACAGAACTATAATTATGTATTGCTTCTTCCTGTGCATTCTAATGGCTTGTATTCTGGAGTCAATCTAACCATGTTTCCATTCACTCCTAACTTTGTGATTTTGTAAGGTTTGTGGTAGATCAAGTATAAAGTTAGCGAGAGTGAGCAATCATTTAAGTTTCAGTTTCCTTAAGTTAATCATTATTTGACATTTGTTTCACCCATACTCCCTTGCTAAATAAGAGAGACTATTTGTTAGAATGCTATACCTGAGAATAGCATTCACAGAGGCCACAAAGAACTCGTCACTGTGGGAAGGAGTGTAACCCAGATAATAACAGAGATGTAGCAGTTTCTCGACTGTGTCACCAAGGAGGTGTTCACTCTGCTCTATAGTATAACCAACAAGATGATCGATTGTCTCTGGTATCAAACAACTTGTCATTAAGAGATTCAGGGAAGTGTCACGAACAATCCGAGATGACAAGGGAATGTTGCTGTTAAAACTCTTGTACCTGTAGATCACACAATTCAAATTGAAAACAATTTAGAGCTACCTTGTTTGGGTGCATTGGTCATTAGAATACAACTATTCAGTCACAAATATTTTACTTTTAATGGCTCTAAAGTAATATTCCGTATGAAGTGCTTAATCACCAAACAAATAAATAAGTGCCTAATGAACAAGAAATAGGAGAGAACAGTAAATTAAAAGGTGAATTTTGGCAATCGAATCAATATCAATGTTTATTCACCAAGACATTTTCCTTGTCCGAGCTAAATAGCTTGTCTCCTTATAAGAGATTTTAACAAGTACAGTTTCATTGCAAATGTAGATGAACACTTAAAAAGATCAAAATAGTGGATAGCAAATTAATATGTAGAAAATATGACACTAAGTAACATTTATGACTGAAATGTAAAATAAGCTTGTCAAGACTGTTTATACTGCATGTTTTTATGTTTTATTAATTTTGTATATATATATTTTCATCTTCATTAAAGAAAAGAAATAGGACACAATTTGATCCAGGCCTCTCGCTCTCTCCCTCCCCCACCCCTCTCTCTATATATATATACACACACACACACACACATAAAACAGGGTTCTTACACACATATGAAACATAAATTTAAGGACTTTTTAAGTACCAAAACTGTTATTTCTCATACTGCCAAAAGCTAAACACGTCAATAAAAATAATTATAAACTGTACCAAATTTTTAATAGATGAGAAAAAATAACTTTTCACCAAATTTAATGAATAGATAAGGCTATAAAAATAGAAATCTAACTTTGTTGTCACTTACTTCACTCTCCTTGGTTTATTGGTTAGTGCAGTCATTCTATATTCAGTATTCCACAAGATGAGTATGGATTTCATAATTTAACAATGTTTTCTGCTGGCACATGCTTTTCATTTACGGTATTTTATATACAGGAGTCTAAGCATGAATGTTTGTACTAACAAAAATTAAAATGTCAGTTTTTTATAGGTCCTAGAATCAGCAGAACGAGTAACAAATAGTTTAAACAAAAAAATATAGGGCCAAATAACATTTAAATGTGTTTATATCTATTTAACCTATCAGAGAGCTGCTTGTTGATGTCAGCCAGTGTGGCAGTTTTTTCTCTTGCTGTTCTTCTGAAACTGTTAGAGACTTCGACACAAATGTTATATTTCCTGTTGTTTCTGCTTGCTCTGACAGTTTAACAGCAGATTTGGTAAGTGTGTCTACATCAGCCTGAAGCCTTTGTTTTTTTTGCTTTGAATTCATCTATTTCTTCTATGAAACTTTTCCTTTTTGAATTCTTCTGTGCAGTTTCTTTCCCTCTTCGATTCGCCTCCAAATAACTTTGC
>CABFVZ010004408.1:0-49956 GCA_902151445.1 Timema monikensis
AATGATGCGAATTATCATAGATCCAACTGTGACAAAGTCATATATTCAGTACAAGCCGTGTACACACGCGGCTAATTTTAAAATAAGAGGTCAGTGTATGTCTTTGTGAACAATATAAATATAATGTACGATGGAATTTTGTATGATATAAAGTAGACCCGTGGCTTCATTGGTGCTGACTGACAGCTCACAGCTGACTTCTGACACTCAACATTTAGGTATATACCTAAATGTGGACTGTCATAAGAGACAGTTGCTAAACACATGTTTTTGCAGATCATATGGTTCGGCGTAAGGATACAAATTTGATCTGGTAACTTTTCAAAGCCGTCAGTTGTCAGTCAGCACCAATGAAACCATGGGACTACTGTAGGCCTATTTATCTTTTACGCTTGTATTTTTAACTGTTAAATTCCAAACATTCACAGGGAACTGATTTTAAACACGGCGGAAAGATCAAATATGGAAATTACTGTAAGGATGACTGCACCGGATTCAAAATAACATTTTCCTACAGAAAATATTTCAAGTGTAGTTGAATGAATTCAGCAAATACATTATAAGGATATTTATAGTTATTATTTAATTATTTCTTGATATTATAACTATACTTTTTAAAACTGTAAATTACAAATTTCTAGAGATACTAACTACTATCTGGCATACTTTGAACCAGTCTATTCCATGACAAAATCATTTGATGAGTTTCATTGTGACGTCACTATAGCAAACGAGTATTCGGATAAAATGTGAGTTGAAATAACAAGTTTATTGTTGGACAAGAGAAGATTCTCCACTCAATGCTTTTAGACTCGTATAAGAGAACAAGGAGTCAATGACTGATAATATTTATTTTAGACGTGTCTAGAGCAGTTTATCCTTCGTTTGAAGTACTAGGCTATAAACCATATATATACACGTAAAAAAATTGGCATAATATCTTTAAACATATTCAACATTTTAATTTAAGACATAGATATATGGCACAAAAATATATAGAAATAATAGATTAATAAATTTGTTTAGTTAATTGATGTAATAAATCGAAATAGCAAATTAAAAGATATGATTAGGCTAACTTATGGTAATAACATATTGTCAAATTATGAACATTACACATATAAAAAATTAATTCAGCATCAATTTAGCAATATATAAGGAGATGATAAGTTCAAAATACACAAAAACCCGTTAAAAAGGTGTCATAAATAATATATACCTGATGTATTTTAAATAAGCCTTTTTGAACAAAACTTATATTATTTTGAATTTCAAATGTTTATATCCAATCAAGATATAACCTTTGACTGATAAAACAATATGATGAATACATTTTTTCTGCCTAAATATATAACCTATGGTCTTAATAATTATGATTGGGTCGTATATAGGAACAGACTTAAGTTTACTTTCTAGTGTCTAAATATCTAGATACATCTAAAATAAACTGTACAAAAACCTAGACTGCAGTAATCCCCCACCCAACAATCATCTCATAAACCCACATTCACTTATTCTTCCATCGCCCAGTGCATAAATTAATTTTGTTTACTTTCTCTTACAGCCCTTCTAGAATTTACACACACAATCCTACACATAGGGCCTGACTACGCTTGTGTTTTCCATCACAGTGTACTAGGGCTCTATATAGATACTCCACAACACAACACGCTCTTCACTTCACAACTCCTTATCCCAACTTCATTTGCCCTCCACAACCAACCTAAACTTTCACAAAAAGAGGTCATGGTCTGTGACTACAGATCGGTACTCTTAGGTATTAACAAGCCACCTACCTTCTCTCAGGGCCGTTTCTGACACTCAGAGCTGGTAGACAGGCAAACAAGGGAGGGAGGTGAGTATAGCAATATTTATCTCAATCTATAGCAAGCTCTATCTTAGTTCTAGCTCTCCGCGTTATTTGGTTAAAAGAGTGAGAGCCATGACACTTTAATAATGAGGCTATAATATTTAAAGTGTATAATTAATTAAATAAATCGTGTATAATTATTGAAATGTACTAATTTCAACATAACTTAAAAGTAATCCTACAGTGGTCTAGGCATATAATCGGGTCATCACATAAGCTGTATGATAGCAAGTGAGCAGTAAGACAACTGGTATCACAACCCTGGGGCGTGTGAACGTAAAAATTGTATCAATATATGATAAAGGATTGAAATTTTTCAGGCAGGTGTAAGGATTAACTGAAATTGCAATGAATCTTTGAAATTCTTGAATTTTAATATTAAAGTCTAGAAAATGGAAGTGTTCTCATCAAAGATTACAAAATATAAAGCGCTCCTTGGTGCATTTTAAAATTGAGTTTTTTTTCTAAAGATAGAGAAATATCCTAAATAACCAGAAGAGTTTGAAGACTTAAAATTTAAATTGGTTCACGGGAAATGGTCAGGACTGTACATTTACTAACCTAAATATATCAATGCCCCATCGGTGTGTTAAACGATTGAAATTCGTCGAGAGGATAAAGAGATCACACTATTATTTTTTAATTTTAAGTAAAATTGGAGGGATGGGGATGAAACGGGATAATTTCAAAACTCCAAAACTTTTAAAAAACGCAGTTTTTTGATATTGTAGAAAAAAGAAATTTAGCAAATAGATTGGAAAAGTTTGAATATTTTTAAACTTATAATCAATACTTATGGTAAAGGAGAGCAAGGATTTTTAATCGATTATATGATGATCTTTTATAAGTGTGTTAGAAAATGTGAAGTTTTCAATGAGTTAAACTTTCATCAACTGTTCCAAATGATCAAAGATTTTAAAATAATTTAAACGTGAACCTTAAAAATTGGTTTAAGAAATGGGGGCTCACAATTTATTAAACTAATAATTAATAGCTTCTTTTGTTGAATAAAATTGAAATTTTCCATGTAAGTATATATACCTCACCATACATTATTATTAGTACCGCGTATTACCACCCTTTCGGGTTATACGTACTTACACTAATGTGATATGGTAGAGTGATGTGAAATTAAATGGGGGACCTACAGCTCAACGTGGGATTCAAACCATGGTGGAGGCCTGGCATTCCAAACATTCACAAGTTGTTATTAATACACGTCTTATCAGAGGTGAAGGAAGGGTTTGGAAATCAGATAAATCTTTGCCAGGACCAAGCATTGAACCCCGTATCCCAATAAAAGAAGTATGACAACTTACCCCTAGACCGCTAGGTCACTAGTCTTATCATATAACCGATTGATATCTGAATAAATGGGATTTAAAAATTGAAAACTAAAAAAGGCTATAGTTTGAAATTGATACTTTTTGTTTTTCGTTGTGGATGAAAATCTAATTTTTGCAAGACAGTTAAAGAGCCATTTCACATAACCAAATAGATCATAAATTTTCAAATTGGAATGTGCGAAAGACAAAGGGTTGGAGGTGAGTGGGGTGTAGAATAGCTGTAAATCCCTCTATAGCTATTATAAAAATTACCTCTCATGTTGGAAGAAAATCTTAATGTGTAAAATTGGCAAAAGTATCTCCATAACAGTGACATACCAAGTTTTTCTAAAAAATTTGAATAGAAGCTCACGCTGGTCCTGCCGTAGCATTTTCGTATTGTTAAAACCATTATTAAGAAGGAAAGAAAGGAGGGTGACACAAAATAAATATGGAATAAAACATAATAATTGATGAACTTAGAAATATTTCTAAATCATTAAAATATATATATATATATATACATATATTTATATTCATTATAATTGTAATTATAATAATAAGACAAACAAGAATAATAAAAAGAAGAAAAATTGTCAATTTACGATTGCTGACGTTTTCTGCATATGAGTTTAACATTTGGTTCTTGATAGGTTGCCTAAAGAGGGAGTGGGTCTGCTGGTTTCAATTTTTTTCTTTTTTTCTTCAAAAGACCAGGATGAAAATCTATGATATAAAATATTACCAATGGGTTTGACCCATCACCCCTCTTCTTCCTCTGTTACACTTGTTGCTACACTCGTCATTCTACTTCAATAAGCAAAGAAACAAACAACTTCCCTTAAAGGATCAAACAAACGTCAATCTTCTGTAAAATAAAACTAAACGTACTATAAATTGGTGGAAAACACATTATTTTGTAATATATTGCCCATCTCTATATCTAGAAACAGAAAAAATTATTAGAAAAATAACAGTATATTACGTACGATTATAAATCAATTATCAAAGTAAAATGATCTAGTAACTGATTAAGTTAACACTTCTCCTCTTTCCCCGATGAGGGCTGGACAGATCCGGAAACAAACTATTCGCGGAACAGAGAGCGATTATAGCTGGCTGGCCGGTAACTATGAGAAAGAACTTCGTTCTCTGAGAAATAAGATCTGCCACCTTTACTATTATTAAGTGTATACTTTTTGGAATGATTTCTAATTATAACAATTAATTTAAACTTTTTTTTATCTATTATTTTCTCTATTCTCTTTTTAATTTTAAGGAAGCGTTGCTTCACTTACTTCCATTGAATAAACGCCGCTACACATAATATAACGTAAAAGTTGGAGAGTATTGATTTTAACACAAGGGGTCTAAGAAATATATTAATGGTGGGGGAAGGGTAGCCTCTAAATTGTCAAACTAATACAAAAATAACCTCTATCTTTACCAGGCGAACGTTGCATTCGTTTGTGCACACAGTTTGTGAGTGATATAAGATTTTTTTTAAAGGATTTAATTTATTTTAATTTGTTTATTACAACAATTGCCTTGGTATTGCCGTAGATAGTTCAAGATTTTACAAGGAGGCCCTTTAAAAATGTTTATTGCCAGTTGATGAACGTCCTAATTTGATAGAGTTTTGATGTAGCTTTCTCGCTCACCCATGCAAAGAACAAGTAAAACAGATAGTAATATATATATATACATTTTGTATATCAAATCTTATATATAAATATAAAGTAAATATGGCCTTGACAAAAATTATAAATATGATCTACGAAACAGGAGAAAGGCCCAAGGACTTTCAAGAAGAAACCTGAGTTTATATCAAAGAATAAGAAGCAGGCCAAGAAATTCAGTGACCTTAGGATCATCAGCTTAATCTCTCAAGGTGAGAAGATGGCTTCAAGAATACTCAAATGATGACTGGAAAAGAAAATATAAAGTATACTAATTTATATTCAGAAATGGAGAAGGAATCAAAGATCCCATTGAGATGCTGAGTATAATTTCAGTGATAATGATGGAAGACAAGACAAGGAATATAAATTGGTTTCATCGACTGGCACTGGATAGTGTTAAGTGGAAAAAAAGATTGGAAGTACTCAAATAGATCGGCATCAACTTAAGTGATGGAAAGTTAAATGCAAACCTGTATCTGGGATAGTGAATAAAGGTGAAGCTGAATAATGGAAAGACTATCAGCGTAGAATTAAGAAGAGGAGTGAGACAGGAATACTCGTCACCAAGTTTGTTCAACTTGAAAGGGATAGTGGCTGATCAAGAAAGCCTTGGAGGCAAGGCCGTAGCCAGCCAATAACTTCAGGGGGGATTGGTGGGCATATCTCCTAATTGCTGGAAGCTAGAAATAATTCTAAATGATAAACAGTTCTAGAATCTTTCTGAAGTGTATTTTTTCATGGTAAAATAAACCCCTAGATTCCGAAGGCTTGGAAAATTTCTAAATATTAAATATTTTTATTGAAGCTCTTCGAAGTCTTTTTTTATGGTGGAAAAACCTCCAAAATGCTGAAGGCTAGGAAAATTTACAAACATTTAACACCTCTAAAAGCTATCAGAAGTGCTTTTTATGGGAACACAGCCCCCTAATTGGTATTTTTACCTTAATTTTGTTATTGTTTGAACCATAAATAAAGCCATGTATATTTTGTAAATGAAATTTCTCCGAAGGTTTGAACACCCCTCTCCCACTCCCCAGCTACGGCCTTGCTTGGAGGAATGTGTCCATTTTAGGATTGGAGGACGCATAAGCAACACATTTAAATATGCAAATAATCCATCATTGATGGCCAAATACAAAGAATAGTTGCAGAAAATGATGGATGGAATGGTGGAGATAGTAAAAAGATATGGTTTGGAGATTAAAATCTAGAAGTCGAAACTGAAGCTGATTTAAAAAAAAATGAATAGGTGCTGAAAATCAAAATTGGAAACAAAGATTTGGAATACAAAGTAGAGCTGTTAAAGTACCTGGGAAGTTTTCTGACAAAGGAGGCCTGCTGCAACAAGGAAATTAGGTTGAGGATTGCCATGGCTAAATAATATTTCAACAAGATGAGGTTACTGCTGACCAGTAAGTTGAGTTTGGAGCTGAGAAAGAAACTGATTAAATCAGCATCGCGCTGTATGCAGAAGAAACTTGAATTCTTAGGAAAATGGAAAAGCAATATATGGAGAGCCTTTAATGGGGTTTTGGAAAATACTCGAGAAAATGGGTCGATAGAGAAGATGACAAATAAAGAATTCCTATGAAGAGTGGGTGCTAAGAGAACAATTTTAGATGTGATTTCTCGGTACACAGACAACTGGATTGGACACATCTTTAGTAAGAACTGTCTTTAGCACGACGTCATAGAAGGAAAGGTTGAAGGAAATAGGAGCTAAGGGTGAAGGAGGATTCAAATATTGGATGATTTGAAGGAAAGGTGAAAACTCTCGGAGCTGTAGGAGGCAAATACCAGGAAGCATTGGTGGTCTAAGCTCACTGAAAAAAGGAATTGATGGACCTGTCTTAAAACAGAACACCTTATAATAATATAACTTATAAATAATTTATACAGTATGAGTCAGGAGAAGAGGGAAATATTTTGGGAGACAAAAGTAAGGGCTATCGTGAAAAAAAATGTATACAAACATGTTTTTTACTATCAATTGAACACGAATGTTGAATGTGCTTCGTTCTCGAAGCAAATGCTCAAAAATGGCTCCGCAAACATCAATATACCCTACAACTCGTGTCCTATGTCAATGTGTATTGCCTGAATGTAGCAGCCGTTCTCTTAGACAAGTAGCAGCATAAAAAATGGGATCAATCATTTCTTATTGTGTATTCGGCTTTGTTTAGTAAACTTCCATTTCCAACCATCCCCATAAACAATAATCCAAGGGATTTAAATCAGAATAGAGTGGTGGCTAAGGAATCTGACCAGCATGGCTAACCCACAATCCAGGGGAAGTTATGTTTATGTATTGATTCACTGCATGACCACGATGTGGTGGAGCGCTGTCTTGCTAATTATATATTCTCTGCCGTGTTGCCAATGGAATATCCTCCAGAATGCCTGGCAATTAATGTTGCAGGAATTGTTGGTAGTTTACATCTCTTAGACAATTGTCAGTAATAATAGGTACAATTAAGTGTTCGTCGATAGTACCAAACCATACATTTACTGAAAAACGCTTTTTGAAATGGGTTACTACAGTTAAATGAGGAGTATCCTCATCTTAGATATGACTGTCTCGACTTTATTGATTCCATTACGTCTAGAGGTTTTCTCATCGGTGAATAGTAGGTTTTGTATTAATCGGTGATGACCATGTTCCCACTGACAATATTCGAGACGCATAGCAGCATCTCCTGGGTGCAGATATATGACACGCTGAAAATGATAGGGGCGGAAGCCAAAACGATGTAATCCTCAATTTACTCTTGTTTGTGGAACAGCCATATTCCTACTAATTCGTCATGTATTCATAGTAGGGTTACACTCTACCATTCATAGAATGTTTTCTTTTTCGTTCGCATTCGCTTGAACTGCAAGATATGATTATATATGAGCCCTGGGATGTACACCATTAGTATGCAGATTGATGAAATTTCTGATAAACAGTTTCCGTTTGGAAGTTCTTCAGTTAGGAAATCTATGACGATATTCTGCAATGGCAGCAAAGGCAGTCCTATCACAAAAACCGTAAACATACACCATATTGGCGTATTCAACATGTGCAAAGATTTGGCATTATTATAACGCTTCATAAAACTTACACGTCTCTCCTTAACTTTCTGTTGCTAGCTGGATCATTCAGGCTACTGCTCATGCTCTAGGGAAGGGGAAGCTGAAATAGAACAGATGTTCTCAAGCGAAACAGTCAAACAGGAGTATCTCTAAACAAGTGAGAATATTAAACAGGTTCATGTGAGCTTTTTTTTCACAATGGCCTATGCTATCGTCCACCAAAATATGGACCTCTCCTTCTGACTCATCCTGTATGTATATATATAATCATATAATCTACTATTTTCGTAACCCAGTAAAAAGCTGTCTATTATTCAATAAAGATAAGAAAACCCTGGTTTAGACAATTTTATCATATACAATTATCAACAAATTTAAAATGTATTAATTTTCTGCTCTCTAAATAAAAATAAAAATATATCTAATAAGTAAATTATATTGAAGTGGAAATTAAGTATTACACTATAATTAAAAATACTGTTACTAAATGTTAGGTATTTTATGCTTAGTAAAATGATTAACTTCGTCTAAACAAAAATTGTTTCCAAAATATTGTGTTTCGATCATTATAAATTAAGGACTATAATAAATGCTACCATATGATTTTTAGTACATAATATTTGTTTGAACTTTGGTCTAATTTAGATAAAGCCATCAAAATTTGAATTTATCGAGTTAACCAAAAGCTACATCTATTAAAGAAAAATAAACATACATTAAAGAGTCCAATAAAAACATGTAAAACCTAATAATTATTATTTATGGCACACAAATTGCCTGTGATAAAATTGAAGTTTCTCATTATTTATTGGTTGTAGCCTGGCGCAATAAAACTTGAAATAACATTATTACTTCCCACTCTTAGCTTGATGACCTCGACTAGCATAAATATTATAAAACTAGGCTTTGTGTATCAATTTGTTTGAAAGAAACACTTGGAAAAACAACCAGATTCAGCCATCTTACTGGTATACTACACACACTTTTTACGAGAGTAATAATGCATTAAGATATTTGTTTGTTATCCAACTCCTCTAAATAATTTGTTTGAACCATTTTCTTGGTGAATATAATATAGGCTAAACATTAAGTGCGTATAGTTTTATACGGTAGTTACTGGAAGTTCGCGTGTGGAAACAAAGATAGGTATTCTAAAATTGTTTTTCATTCGTTTCATTCATTGTGGATAGCACAGACGGTTATCTTGCACATAAATTAATTGGTTATAGTTCATACCATCATATTATCTAATATAAGGATATAACACAAATATAGCCTTTATAAACCCACTATTTTCCAATTTTGTTTTCGGTCTTAAACATTAAGAACTTTTTTTTTGGGTATCAGAATGATTTTTATTTTTATTCTTGCGGCAGGGGTGATACAATGTGGACAGTTTGTGAATGGGCAGTGGCAGAACTACCCCTATAATCAATATGAACGGAAACAGCAGAAATATACGCAGCTATCATTTCAACCTCCGTCTTACCAATATCCTATTCATCAAAGCCCCTATGAAAAATCAGCCTTTCCAGTAAATGAGGCACAGAACTCACTCAATACAAAACGCTTACCAGGATATAATCAAGCACCAAAGTCACCGGTCTACAATCCAACACTGTCAGCGTCTTACAACTCACCATCCCCACCTTCTTACAAGCCCCTACTCGCTTACAATCAACAATCACCATCTAACAAGCCCTTTCCTGATTACAATCCCTCGCCTTACAAGCCTCTACCAGCTTACAGTCCACCATCAGCATTTTACAAGCCCTTTCCTGATTACAATCCTTCGCCTTACAGGCCACTACCAGCTTACAATCCCCTACCTTATTCTTACAAACCTCCGCCAAATTTTAGCCCAAACCCTTACAACTCTCGACAGGAAGAGGAGTCCTTATTCATCCATATTCAACAACAGCCTTTAGGACAAGATCCTGAACAAGAACTTCTAAGTTCAACATCATTTAATCACAGTGAGTTTATTGGTTTTTTCATATCTCTTTTGTGACGATTGTAGAGAGGACAAAAGAGAGGGAGATTAAGGTAACAGAACAGACACACTAAAGGAAGCTCTAATTCATACTAAAATGCAAATGCTGGTTTTATTACTATGAAAACATTAATTCATTTATAATATTTTCATTTCTTTCGTCTTTAACAAATAAATTGTTATAAATGTTTCAAATATTATCTTATATATAATTTGCTAAGCCCATTTCCGGTAATAGAATGTACGAGTAAATGACAACAGATTTTGTCAAACGACCACACATTTTAACGTTTAGAAGTCCATGATGTCGGGAATAAATAGTAGTTTTCCACAAAAACACTAATTTCACAGAAAATATTCAGTTTTTCATTCTTTGATCACCCTGGAAACCGTTATTTGTTGCGTGGCTATAAAACTCTAAATAAAACATATCTCTTTGGCTAAAAAAAATAGCTCAATCTTTATTTATTGGTCCGAGCACATCACAATTTCCTCTTTGAATGTATATTTATCTTTGGATACTGGTCATAACACATCTCATTAAGATGCTTGAACTGAGGAAACCTTTTTAAATTGTTGTTTTCATTAATTCGAATTACAAACATAATTTGAAACTTAAAAGGGTATGTTGTTAATTTAGTGAAAGTTTATCTACCTTTTGTTTCACGCATGATAAAATTATGTTTAAATAGGTTTTGGTGTGTATTGTAAGCTCACAAACGATCAAATGATATTTAATACTGTTTAATAATAGCCATTTTAACTATCTAAATATGCGTTTTGCTTTTAATTTTTTCAAATAATGGGTTTTGATGTTCATTTTATTCAATTAATGGGTTTTGATGTTCATTTTATAAAATGACATCACACCGGTCATAACACATCTAAATTGAGATGCCTAAACTAGGTAATTATTTATTTTTAATGGATTGTTGTTTTCGTTAATTCGAATTTAAATCAATAATATTGAGCATAATTCTAAAATTAAAATGTTAATTTGTTAAGTTCATGAATATACTGTCTACGTTTGGTTTCGCGCATGATAAAAAGATGTTTAAGTGTATTTTGGGCTCAAAAACGATAAAATGATCTCGAATCCTTATATATAACTTTAAGAGTGTTTATCAACAAACAACCAAGCGCCAATCTGTTTTTTTTTTATATAAGTGAGAGAAAAGATTTCTCTCTATGTTTGAAATAAATATGAAGAAGTTTCCTGCATTGTGTTGCCATCTACAGTTGTACAAACCAACTATCGTTTTGTAAAGGTCTTTTCTTAAATTAGCTACAAATATCCAACCAGCAGAATGCACTAGTTTTAATGTATCTCTGTCATTTTTTGATAAGCAACAAACAACCAACTGACATAGTTTTCGGTTTTTAGCTACTGTATTTGTATGTCCGAGTGTGTTTGATTTATTCTTATAAGTTGTGTTATCCTTTTTGTGCTACCAGTTGAGTTATTTTGTTTTAGTAAGATGATTATAGAAAGCATTTTTAAAAAATTATTGAATAGCCTATTAACATCTCAGAACAATAAAAAAGATTAGTAGACTTGGCACTTGCCACGTTTTATACAGAAGACAACCAACAAATATGATAATTCAAAGATATCAGAAAAAGCTGAAGCAGTAAGTTTCCCTTTTATTATAATTTTACACAATCTATCTTCCTACAGCCATAAAGTTCAATTGTATAATTTTATGTAGTGTTGTCTGTTTTTGCAATGTTGTAATTGCCTCATTGACAAATCTTTGTCTATTTATATTCGTATCTCAGTAATTAATTAATAATGTTTGATAAGGCTTCTTAAACAATTCTATAATTTGAAAAATTGATGAAGGAAACTGAAAAATTTCAGGGATATTTATTTTACAAAATGTTAGAAATATTTACAATTAATATTCATATAACAGTATTTGTTTTTGAAAACGGGAACTCACCTTTATATACATAACATTTTCCAAATATTTGTTACATCATTAGTTTCTTAAAACAGGAATGTTCTTTAAGATATATATAGATAGATATATATTATTTATCAGTGCTTCTTTCTACCCTTTCGGGCTATACGACTATGCACTAATGACGCTAATTATTAGGTATAAGGTAGGTGTAAATGAGGATGTGAACCCGAATTTGCGTGAAGAGATAGAGGGAAACTATTTAGGAAATAAACACCATCAGTGCACCCAACCGGGTTCGAACCCCAATCTTACCGTCCCCATCAGTCTAGTTTAACACGAGAATAGTGCGTTAGGCCATGTGGCCAGCGAGGCGTATACTACCTAAATTAAGTAACTAAGTTGTTTATGTTTTAATTGTTTTAAAGGTTAATGTTATTTCATTTAACATTTCAAAACTATCCTCGGAAAGGTGTGGGAACACTAGATATTATTAATGGACAACAGACTCTATGAATTTTATAATAGTTCATATATTTTAACAGATAGCCCCTAAAGTTGATGAATCAATGTCCGATGTATTGAATTTCTTAGAAAAGGAAGTATATACCCCAAAAGTAGTTACACCAATAAAGTAACAGAATTAGTGTAAGAGCTACAATATACAACATGTCCTACAGTGATTATATGTGCTTTAGTAAAAGAAGTAGGTGTCAAGATAAAACGTGCCAAGAAATCTACAAAAAGATCTAAAACAAGAATATACCACCTAGATAATAAAGTTGTTTGCAGGAACACCTTCATTCATACATTACGAGTGTCTACAACGCGTGTTAATACTGCTCTGAAAAAGATGAGCGCGAACAAAATCAAATATATGCAAGGCTTTTCTGGAGGATGTAACAAGATAAGTTATGAAATGGAACAAGAAGCTATTAATCAGATTAATAACATTCCAAAATAAAAGTCTCCTATCTGAAGAAATGACAATCAGAATGATTGGGGTGACCGTTCGGAAAATGTATGATTTATACAAAGAAGAATCACCAAATCCGGTTAGCTTGGGAAAATACAAACATTTATTTTATTCAAAACTCAATTTTCATACCAAGGCGTTGAAAAAAGATACGTGCAATAAATGTGCCTCACTTAAGTCACAAATCCATTGTGCTTCTGGAAATAAAAAAATGTTATTGCAAGAGGAACATAACCAACATATTAAAAGTTCAAAGGAAGCTTGTGAAATGCTCAAAGAAGACTTGATAAAAGAGAAAAAGTAACTATTTCTTGAAGATGTAGCTATCAATTTAAAAAAAAACATTACCGCTCCCAAGAATCCCGCCAAAGGTGATCTTTTATAAGCGACGGCTATGGTTATATAATCTGGGAGTACATTCTGGAAAATCTTGAAAATGTTTTTTTATTATTGGATATAAGGGGCTACTGGAAGAGGAGCACAATAAATACGCTCATGTCTGTTGAAGCACATGGAAATTAACTTGTCAGAACAGGTTGAAGAGCTGATATTGTGGTCCGATTCATGTGGAGGACAAAACCTCAATATTAAACATACATTAATTTTGAATGTTTTTTTTACAAAATCTTCCAAGACTGAAGATCATACAAATTAAATTTCTGATATCTGGCCATAGCTATCTTACAAACGGTAGTGACTTTAGTGACATTGAGAAAGCCCTTAAACACGATCAAGACTATATACAGTTGAAGACTATGTGGAAATATAGAGGAACTGTCGCTGAAGAAATAAAATGGAGGTTTCAAAAGTGAGTGACAATGACTTTTATTGAACAATTTCACTGGAAAATTTGATAGTGAACCGCAAAGTTGACAGTACTGACCAGAAAAGAAACTGGTTCAAAATACGAGAAATAAAACTAGTTAAATAGAAGCCATTCATTTTATATGTGAAAATGAATAGTAATAATGTTATCTACTCTGGAGTGGGCATTATTAAGAGAGTACGTAGTCGTCCAACAGTTACAACATTTTAGATGGAGAACCTCGTCCCACTTTGGCCTAACGGCAAAGCAATATCATGTCCTAAGCTGGCAGATATTAAGTCAATCTTTCATCTTATTCCCAAAGATGCAAAACCTTTTTATATTAATATAAGTTATATTCATATTGAATTAGTAAGGAGAATTATGATAAAAATATTCAAGGAACGTCTAATAGTCAATAACAAAAGGAATTAATTAAAAATAAAAAGATAATAAGATATATTAAATATAAGGAAAAAGATAAGACAGCAAAATTTTAATTAATAAAAAACATATTTAGTTTATAAGAAATGGAATGAAATATTGATAATAACAAGTCTGAATATAATATATATTACATCATGGATGAGAAGATAGCTTGAACAACAGAATATTGCTAAGCCTATAAATAATGAAAAACTTTACAACTTTAATCCTATTAAAGAATGAAATAGAGCAGAAAAGAACAATAGAGTTAAAATACAGAAAACATATTAAAATTAGATAATACAATATACATGAAAAACAACATATTCAAAGGTTACATATTAAATTATTAAACCATTACAAAGAAAGATATATTAGGTCTAGCAATGAGTTAAAATTAACATTTAAGGTAATATTGTTATTAAATTCAGAATTGTCAAAGGAAAAGTTAAAATTTTGCCAATGAAAGTGAACAGGGAAATAGAGGCATAAAATATTTAATAAAGGTTAGAGAAGTTAATTATACCGGAATTACGTAGAATAGGAGATAATTGGTAACAAAATGTTGTTAAATATATAAACATTCCTTAGCTGATATTTAGTTCCCCTCCTTAAGCCTTGAACGCCAAAAGGCAGTTTTACTTGACTTGACTACATGTACAAACGCCATCATCGGGGCTCTAAATTAGGGTTAGATGTTATCCCTGTCACTCTAAAGGTGTAATCTACATGTTATGCCTTTATTTCCCTGTCTACTTTCAAAAATGATTCTTCACAATAACTTATTTTATTCATTTGGAAAAGACAGTTGATTGTACCGTTTGAAATACCTAATTTAAAATTATCATCATTTGTCACTTCTAAACCAGCTCCAGAATAATCCTTACATTGGCTTTCCTTCTATTTATACTAGGAATTGGCATTAAAGTTGTTCCAATAGACAAATTTGAAGGAAAAAAAAACATTATATACCTCTTTCTTCAGACCTTCAAGAGCTTTAGTCTTTGATTATTCTTGTCGTTTCTAATATTATGACATCTCATACAATGCAATTTGCTGTCCTATTTTACTGCACACATAGCATGAACTGTTTGAAAACATATATCACATGCTTTAATATTTTCACACAGCAGATCACAGATACAACATACTTCATGTTCATTTTGTACTAGAATAACATTTGTAGTAATAACTTTACTATTGTTTATCGTTTCGTCATTTTGTTGGGCTGAATAATCACTGCAGATAATCTTTATGTGAATGGTATCTAGTGCGTGATGGAGGTCTTCTGAAACTAAGCTATTCAGGACATGATTTGATGGTTTGATGGATTGAGTTTAAACCGTTAGAGGAGTCCAATAATTGCTTAAAATTGCATCTGCTACATTAGACATTGTAATATACTGTTCTTTCGGAAATGGCAATATCTCAGTCCCTAACTCCACTACTTTGAGCTATTCTCTTCCATCCAAGTAAATATCATAATATTTTCTACATCCTGGTTTACACACTCGACAATTGCTTGACTTTGGGAATGAAGAGGTTTACTATGGATGATCGTCAACTATTCTCTCGTGTTTTTAAGTTCATTTATCACCTGATTTGAAAACTTGCGATAATCGTGAGACTGCCGCACACGTGGAGCTCCAAAGAAAGAAAATACAACTATTAAATTCCATGTAAGTCCAGTTGCAGTTTGAGTTAAATGACGTAGATAGACAAATTTTCTGAGATAATCTTGGTAAACAATTAATAATTTGAATTCTCCAGCTAAACAGGTCTGCATATAAATAATATCTACTTATCCCAGGTATTAAATTATATTAAAAATTACAAGTTTCACAACTTATTATTAGCACCACGTATTATTAAGTGTTTGGGCTCTACGCACTTAAGATAATGTGAAATGGTAGGGTGATTGTGAGATGAATTGGAGGACCTACAGCTAGGCGTGGAATACAAACAACTGTTGAGGCATGGCATTCAACATATTCGCAAGTTGTGATTAATATACTTATTATCAGAGGTGAAGGAAGGGTTTGGCAATCAGAAAAATCTGTGCCGTGATCGAGGATTGAACCTTGGACCTGCAGCACAGAAGTCTGACACCTTACCCCTAGACCGCCAGGTCACCCGGTTTCACAACTAAACCCTTTTTTATGACTTAAATTATTCTTAAAGAGTTCGCAAATATCTAAATAGATCATTATGATATCTCTAGATTTAGTTTTATATTTTTATTTGTTATTGTTTTACATGTGATTTCGAGCACCATAAATAATGTTTAAATGAACAGAATGTAGAATAAAGAAACTCTCATTATCGTTAACATAATATGTTATTTCACATTAAGTATTTGTCTTTGGGCTAATTAATTACTTTTCTCATTTAGCACCAACACCTTTAGCTCTCCTGTAGCCGCTGTACGACCTCTTTGCAACTTTCTTTACCCCTTCCATGTCCTTCACTAGTTCATAATATTTTTCTTCCTTGAGAAAATAACTTGAATTACTTTTGCTCATGTCAGATAATTTGATAATGTTTATACGTTAGATCTCTTCATAATGTTATCATAGTGTGGGTGGAAAGTGGTGGCTAATCTAAGAAAATCCAACCAAAAAGGATTTGAACAGCACCATCCAAGTCTTTGAAAATACAAACCTGAAGAACCAACTTTAACACGGTTCAGAGAATATAAACATGATAATTGTGTGCTGACTGCTGATGCACGCTGACACTTTTTGATTAAAATTTTTCCCCAAATCCATTATTAATCAAAAGAAAGATAAAAAATGAACTAATCTTTTCATCATTTTCCCACAGACTTCCCTAACAAATGCTTCGACAACAAGTTGAATCAAGCATTCGACGTAAACACCCGGTGGTCTCGACATGGCGAGTGCTCGGAGTTCATCTGTGGGGTCCACTCTGATGGGCCACATGAAGGGTCAATCTTCATCAACGCTAAGGGGTGAGATTATGGATTATCCTTACTCTACTTGGAGGATTTCATAAACGGGCATAGCATGCATTTCATAAGTTTAGGCTTAACTCACAGTGAGACGAGCGGAATAGACATAGGGCTAGTGTGGACACGTCAGACAGCTCTCTACTGGGTAGACGCGCATGTTGGAGGAAAACAAGATGTAGAGAAATTATATATTTTTAAATATTCACATCAGTCTGTCAATACTTGTCGAGAAGGTATAGGAAACATATTCAACCAAAAATCCTAATGTGAGCTCTGCTATTCATAAACACTAGTTAAGAACCTGTCTTGTCCAGACTCTACTAAACAGGTTGGGCCTCTCACGATGAGTACCGTGCGGTACGTCATATCGGTGCAACCTATTTAATAGCTATGTTTTCTTGCATAGGTATTCATAGTAGGAATGTTGTGTGTACTCTTGGACGAAATCCATGATGCCTACTGTAAGTATTCACAAGGGGTACGATTCATGTCAGTCAAATCCCCTGAGCAAAGTTTAAGCTTGGCCGTGTGGACAGGTGATCAAATACGATTATTGGCATTAAAGATGGAAGGATTTTAGTAAATTTTTTATTGATGATATGAGATTTTTCATTTAAATTCACTTAAAGTTAAATAAATATAAATGAGGTTGGGGAGGAGGTTGGATTTCACCGTAGTTCACTATACAGACTATAGTAATAAGTAATTACGCTATTATAACAGGAATAATAAAGAAACGTTTTAAGAGAAAATGTATCCACATTTTGGTGGAGGTGATGTTGGGGACCATGTAATAAAAATAATCAACATTATTATTATTAGCACCGCGTCTTAGTACCCGTTCGGGTTGTAAGCACTTGCGCTAATGTCTAATGGTAGGGTGATTGTGAGATGAAATGGAGGACCTACAGTTTAACGTGGAATCCGAACCACGGTGGAGGCCTGGCAATTCCCCACATTCAAAAGATGTCTTGTCAGAGGTGAAGGAAGGGTTTGGTAATCAGATAAATTTGTGCCAGGAACTAGGATTGAACCCCGGACTCCAACACAGAAGTCCGACACCTTACTCCTAGACCGGCAGGTCACCAATTATCAACATCAGTTCTACCAACAAGAATTAGAACCCTTGTCTTTACATCATCAATAACCTAAATCAACAAAAGTGACTAATAATAAAACCTTAAGGTGTTCTTGGAATCAAGCACAGGACCCTTTACTTAATTGATAGTGACGATGGAGTTAAGGTGTCTGTGGGATAGATCGTCTCTTACTCTGAGTGCGGTCTGGTGTGTTGAGGTGTGCTCAAACAGATATTAATATCGACAGTAAAACAAGAAACTGTTCATATAAATAATAATTAAGAATGATTATTGAAACACTTATAACGGGAATCGGAGTAAACACCAACGAAGGAAGATATTGGAATATTAACCCTATGATATTTGATGGCCGACTGGAGGAGTGAACTGAAGGAATATATTATAGAATATCAATCATAATATTATCTAGTGGTCGACTGGATGAAAACACCTCACATCTCATATCACTCAGAGTAAGTGACGCTATAACTCGCAGACACCTTGGCTCCATCGTCACAAGATACTAAGTAAAGCGTCCTGGGTTTTATTTATATCACACCCTAAAGTTACATTATTAGAAAAATAGGACCTTACACTTTTTAAAGTGCTAAATCTACCCCTGAGGGATTATTATTATTATTAATTATTATTATTATTATTATTATTATTATTATTATTATTATTGAAGTTATACTTCTTTAGGCGCGTTATGAAAAAATGATGAGAGTGAAATTTTAAGATGCGCGCGCATCACTGTAACACAAAAGTAACAGGTTGAAGTTAAACCGCTCATTAAGTCTCGAAAAAAAAAGCTACCAACAAAATAGAAATAGAACCTCTGTTAGTCGCGCATGTTGGTACGCTCGTCGCCTCTGATCACTGTTTTCATATATATAATATTTATCCACATGTTTCTAGTTTCTACATTCACAACACGTGTTTTAGTTTCATACAAGTGCGAATTATATATGTGCTAATAAATTATATTCAGTAGTGATTTAAATTGAATATTTTGATTAATATTATTTACTATTCGTAAATATTAGTGAAAAAAATTGTGCTTATAGACTTTTTCAAGTGCTCCAATATAATTGAGGTTAACTATCCGTATGTATTATCTATTGATATAAATTAGAATATTATTATTTAACATAATTAATACTAAATATTATTTAATGATGCCAAAGAAGTATAACTTCTCACGCGCGTTCATAAGTACACACACCCATTTTTATTAGCACCATGTCTTACTACTAGTTCAGGTTGTACGCTCTTACGATAATGTATAATGGTAGGGTGATGAAGTACCTACAGTTTAACGTGGAATCCAAGCCACGGTGGAGGCCTGGCATTCCACACATTCACAAGTTGTGAATAATATATATTATATTGTCAGGGGTGAAGGAAGGATTTGGCAATAAGATAAATCTCTGCCGGGACCAAGGATTGAACCCCGGAACCCCAGCACAGAAGCCTGACACTAACCTTAGACCCCCAGGTCACCTTAAGGGAATAGTGTGTTATGTATTGATCTCAGTTTATTTGAAAGGCGCATGCTGTCTTAATATGTTGGTTCAGATGGTGCACGTTAGATATCCTCTTCAAGAAATGGGTTCATTATTTCAATTATAAACTACATCATATCATGAAGGTTTACTGTTGAAAAACTGATACTAGGAAACCTAAGATGTCAAGATAAGACGTGGAACATAAATCCCTGAAGTAACCAGGATATTATTCAGGTTTGAATCCCGTCCATGAAGGCTCAAATTTATCTTTATGTGTAAAAAAAGAGCTTATGCTCATCAGTAGAAATAAGGCTCAGACTTCAATCACGTAAACGTTATTATGAGTGATCTACATAATATACACCTTCCACACATGGTGTTCTTGGATTTGTTAATGTTAGTTGAGGATAAATCTAGTGTGAAAAATACACGGGATACATATAAAAGAGTAAATGTTATTTCATTAAATACTATAGTTGATTATGGAAAGGGCTACTTGGAAAATTATTTGGCACTATCTGATGCATTGAGTTTCGATAAAGCATCAATTTCGCTTTGTTTTAAATTATGTAAATAATTAATTTTAAAACCACTACTATATACAAATTCAATGAGACTTAGAGAGTAATTCATTTAGTTTTCAATATAATCAAAAATACCACTATGACTTAAAAGCTTATTCATTGGGCACATAGGTAACCTTTGAACTAAAACCAAAATTTATCTAAGAAAAAACAATAAGTTTTAAATAAGATCCTTTTTTCTCGTATCAAGAGAAATTAATATATTAATGAATAAATGAACTCGTGATTATGATGAATCTTTACATTACATGTGACCCTGAAACAAACAAAAAGTGGATTTTATAATTCTACTTGTCCCATCTGTCTGTCTGCTTCTCCCTGGCCACGAATCCAAACATTTTTAACTGATTTTGTTCAAACTTAATATTTAGATTTTATAAGTCTATATCTAAGGATTTTTTTTGTCCCTAGCCCTTTACATTTATCGTAAAACCTATTTTCACCAACTGTAAGTAAATAGTTCATTATCTATATGATATTGTGGTAGTTTTAGAGAAAAGCTTCCTACGTATAGTTTTTTAAATAGTATTATATATTTGATAATGATTCAAATTTGAAGAACACACATTTTATTTAATACTACACGTATTATGGCCCTCATTCTTTGAACATGAATCCTTTGTTGGATCTGTAATTTATCGTCTTTATATACTGTCTAAAGTGTATTAATCTTGTGTTCCAGATGTGGTGACGTATCTCCACCAGTTTTTCAAGCAAAGTGCAGGACAATAAATGATCCTAATGCCAAGTTTCCTGCCTGCTGCCCCAAACTTCAATGTTTCGGAAAAAAATAATATAACTTTCACTTCAACTGAAACCATCCATATATTGCCTTGTGAAAGTATTAAGTTTTATACTATGCACCTAGCTTAAAATACAATGACTCAATGTTTTTAAAAACATGATTAATCAATTATATAAATAATAATATTAATTTAAATGTTTAGTGTTGAATTAATATAAAACATACATACCTATTTTAGTAATAGAATAACTCAAACGCTTGCGTATAGTCTGAACAGATAGTGAGAATGGTTGATAAGAAAAACTCAAACACCAACTCTTAAATTTAACAAATTTAGTTAGAAATTGTATTTTAACTAAGCAGCTCGCCTCTAAGTTCACAATAGTAATTTTTTGAAAAAATAATTTTAGTTCGCATACATAAATGACACTTGTGGATTATCAATGAAGAAGGTTGAATTTTAGAGTAAATGTAATCGCACTTGAATTGAGGGAGAGTGGGAAACCATTTAATTAAAAAAACTCAGTAAACATAGTCAAGATTTGAATCTCAATTTCCCCCATCATTGGCGAACAACTCTAACACTAGATAAACGCGTCACGCCGCATAACCATTGATGTGAGTACAATAAAACTAAGTTAATGTATATATGTGTATATGTATGTACATATATACCCGCTTCAATGGTTAGATTGACCAAGGTTTTACTCTCTTGATAGATTTGACTGATTATGACCGGTAGAAGGAGTTTGAGACGGTGAAAGTGAAGGTGTGTTTGAATCAATGTTTTTACACGCTATGTTCACGAAAATACGAGTACACCTCTTCTGAATTAAAATTTCCTAATTACTAGATCTGAGGCTAATTAATATTTTTGCTGATGCCAATCCAGAAACCCCTTCATACAGCACTACCCTCAGTCCACCCCTCCCTCAGACCCCCATCCAGTGTAAACTATAAACTTAACACCATATAGAGAAAACGTATGTGAATGATAGGTATAAGGGACTTACAGTATAATATAACCCTGCTTGTAGCCCGTTCATACCCTTGACGTTGACTAAAATGATAGTTAAAAAATCTCAAAACTTATTTCTATTTATTCAGCTACTTTACAGATGCTTTATTTTCTATTTAATAGGTGGTATAGCCCCCACCACTGTTTTCTCGTCCAGTCTGGCAAACCTTGCCCATAAATATTTTGAAATAACATAAAATTCAATAATCATGGTGATTTTTTTAAATATTTACTATATTATATTTACAAAGAAAACTTGCCTCCCCTTTGATTTTGCCGCCCTCTACTATAGTCCTCAAGTAAATCCAGCCATGACCTAGCCCATTAATATAATTTTTAGAGCGTGTAGCTCTGATAGTTAATAAGATGCGATGCTAATAAAACCAGCTAATAGTGGTTAGTGGATGTGAGGTGTAATGTTACCTCTCAGCATGCCGGGCAGCAGATGATCAGAAGCCACGATGCAAACATCCACGCTACAAGAGGCTGGCGAGCAGTAAATATACCTTTGCTCCCGCTGTCTGTAACAAACAAACCGAAACAGAACGTTTCAATCAACACTACAACTAAGTGGCCTTGCTGTTAATATGGAGCAACATTTTACTTGCTTGTTGAGCATTTATACTATTTGTAATACATTTGAATTAGTAGAAATAATATATTGCTAGAATGAGTGGTTTGGTGTTGATTACAGATGTTTTGAATAAATTAAATTAAATAATTAAACTTGATTATATGACTATGAATATTATTAAGGTAGAAAGTTAATAAATATGTTTATTATTTTTTAAATGGTGGCCTTCATACAACTAGTAAATAACTCTACCATCCTCGCCTTCATACAACTAGTAAATAACTATACCATCCTCATTCCTAATACATAATTGTATTTATATAATTTATCTCTCTCTATATAAATATATATATGTATAAAATAAAGTTTCTGTACGTAAGTATTTTCGTTAGTAAATTTATAACTACTGAATCAACCACTTCTGTGGTCACATGGTATATAGCTCCACTCTATAAATAGACTAGACTGCTGATGATGGGACAATTTTGGTTCGAATCCGGTCGGGTACAGTGAGGGTGATTTTCCTAAATTGTTTCCCACTCTTTCTACATGAAAATGGGGATACAATTCCTTTAAATTCAAACTTACTCATTTATAAACCATTAGCGTTAGTAGGACATAAGCGTATTACCCGAATGAATGGTAATCTGCACTGATAAAAAAAATACTAAATAGACTTGAATGTGATATTTTTAAAAATTCAGTCTGCAGGGAGCTGAGCAGTTAATTTAAAGGCAATACAACCGATTGATTTTCAAATATGAAGAAGAGTTTCTGAATCTGAATATACTCATTTAAAACTGAAAATAATATGCATAGAGTTAGAAAAGTAGTTATTTTACAAAATTAATGGTCTTTTTGGAATGTTTTTACGTAATTATTGGATGAGATACGTTTTAAAGCTTATAAGTGAAGTTAAAACCAAAATAAATCAAACTGAACTCCCAAGGGACTTTCTCACTTCATTATATAAAATTGAAGATATTTAATCAAAATTCGTAATATGTCTTAAATGAAATAATATACACTAGTAAACCCGAGCAAAAATAGCGTTATACTTTCGTAAACAATTTTTTGACTCCTTGTTTAAATTTTTATAGTCAGATTTTTAAAGAATTTGAGTCCTCATTTGTATATATGGATCAAAAAAAAGATCAATATAAAGTCCACAAGGATCAACACTTCGTATTAAAATTTCGACTTCCGTTTGAAATTTTTGACATTTTATTAGATGGTACATCTTATGGGTGGGTATCGAACTGCTATACAATTCATAATTTATAAATTTAGAATAAATATATATATATATTAAATATTTAATACCGCGTCTCTTACTACCCGTTCGGGTTATACGCTATTAGTACTAATTACGGTAATGGATTAGGAATTGGTAAGGTTAAATTAGAGTAAGTGAACCCGCATTTGCGTGGAGGGAGAGTGGAAAACCATTTAGGAAAAAACTTCAGTTCACTCGACCGAGATTCGAACCTCGATCTCCCCGTCCTCAGCAGTCGAGCTCAACACGACTAGGGCGCTAGTCAACTACTCCACTGAGGCGGATAATTTAGAATAAAGAAGGCAAATATAGATTATAAAATAATAAAGATAAATCATTGCTGTACAGACATTTCTACTAAGAGGTTAAATGAAACAGAAAATTCAATTTTTGAGCAACTTACTAATTTACTAACTCTAAGGCATTAGATATTTATCAAGTTAAAATTTAAGTAGTATTTCTGTACAATTAAAGCACACAAAATTGTATTAATATATTTGCCAATATCTCAGAAACTATTGGTTTTAATAAGTTACAGCTCAAATAATAGTTTTTTTTAATTTTTTTATGATTGTACAGCTATTAATTTAGAATCAATAGTCAATATATACCTTTTTTATTGGTCTAAAATTATAAATAATGAATTTAATATCATTGCAATAACCATGATATGTGCAACCTCTAATAAAATGTTGAAAATTTTAACCAAAATTCGAAATTTTATTACCAAGTGTTGACCCTTGTAAAACCAAATTCGTTTTTTTTCGTCCAATTAAAAGATAAAGACTTTAATTCTTTAAAAATGAAATCATAAAATTTAAAACCAGCAGTCAAAATGTTTTACATAATTACTACGCAATTTTTTCTCGGGTTCGCTAGTGTATATTATTTCCTTTCTCATATATTAAAGAGTTTTGAGTATATATTTCCATTATTAAACAATGAAGTGAGAAAGCCCGTGGGGATTTCCATAACATATATTTTTATTGTTTCATATTCAAATTAATAGATATAAAGTGTTTATTTGGGTTATAATAAATTTATAGGTAAGTTCTTAATCATTAGGTTTATTTAATCTTAGATTTGCATGGATACCTGTAGATTCAGACAATACATGCTATAGTGATGCTGTTTTATGATGATGATGTAGACCCGTACTTGCCTACTGCGCACTTGCTATCACACGGCTATAAGATGATCTGATTATGTATAAGTTTGTTGAAATTAGTAAAAAATAATTCAATTAGTATACAAAGAAATAAAATAATAGGAATTTTTTATGTTTTTGTGGGACAAATAATTATTACAAATATATATTAATATGTGAAAATGAAGGCTCCTTTTCATAAACCTGATGCACTACCTAGTATTCCCAGGTGTTAGGTTAAAATAAAAAACCTTTTAATTTCGAAAATAAATGTTTTTATGTGCAATTGAGTTAAGCCTATCGTTCAGGGAAAGGAAGAAAAATTATTGGTTTCAAGTGTAAGCAATGCACATTATAACTTCATTTCTGGAAATGTGTGTAGCAAGCGTAATGATTATTGGACAGAGAATGTTTATAGATGAATCCAAAATATATGTGAATTATGTGCTGTGGATGCATGCTACCATAAATAGTACCTAATCATTTTTTGAAATGAAAAAGCGATCCCTGGGCCGTTCAATGCCTGCCCCAAACAACCCACATGTCACCCAGAGGACACAGTACCACACGAATCATTTCTTCAAGCTGCAAGTTAAATGTATGAGAAATGTAAAGATAAAACAACTGTAAAATAACGTGTCAAAAAATGAAAGAATTCATACATAAGACAGTAGCTCTAAAACTTATACCTCTTAATATAAAAAGAAAAGCTTCTAGAGCATTTTAAATATGAAATATTCATTAGGAGAGTTGCTGGCAAAAGTGATATAATCACTTTCAAAAGTAAGGTGGTTTATTTGTTGCAAGACTACCACAGATCCTGCCATAAAATTATTGAAGAAGCCATAGGGAACTTCATTGTAGTAGATGCTGAAATAATTCAAAGTGATTTAAAATATATACCAATAGATCCATACAATTGCCCTTGTAACGAAGATATCAGTAGCGTGATATACAATCTATAATATATTTCTGAAAGTTTAGGCTGGGATTGTCAAAGTTCTTCGTTGTTAAGACCAAAAATTAGAGAAATTTAGTTGCAATAGGCTTGCAAATCATGAATGCTGTCAATCCTTGAGTCTTAGTTGCACCTTTGCAATTAGGACTTGGATTTTAGCTACATGAATACACAAGCTCAAGATTTGTGATTGAGCCAGTTCATTATATGGGGTTTTGCAGCTCCTATCCAGAAGTACTGAGGTTTGAACGTTCAGCTGCTGCAGAAAGAGAAACACGATTTTATGAGCCTTTAGAATCTTCTGAAACTCCTGGAAAATTTATTTAGTATTCTGCTGACAACATCGACAGTAATTTAATCACGTTTGATTTTTATGGGGCATTTAAAGGATTGAGAATAGTTTCTACCGTGACACCAGCAGGGAGATTTTTAGCTGTCACAAACAAAATATCATGTTTCATTAGAGAAACTGGGTATATCGGGACATATACCTTTTATAATCTACCATTCATAGGCGAATGGAATGGGGTTTCTCAAACACAAGAATAGTAAGAAAACAAAGTACCATGGCGTATCTGAATATCTAGACATACTTTGGAATATCTAACATTTTGTGAGGCCGAATTTTCTTTGTTGGTAACCTGTATGCCATATTATTCACAAAGGTGAACATCCAGGTGTATCGTCTGTAGTATTTTTCTCGATGATTGACATGGATACAACAAACGAAATTTGTATCATCTCAACGCCATTGATTGTTGCTTATCATGACAAAAGGTGTAGTCAGACACCAAGAGGGATTTCTTATCAGACTCTTTTCTAAAAGGCTTTAGGAATCATCAGTACTGAACCAAAGACCAGTCCCTTAAAAGACTTGGGGTCTGTACATATCAATGAGCTTTTTAGATTGTAATGGATTTGTGATGAGTGGTACAGGGTTGGGTGAGATACTTGAGATTGTATATACAGGGAGTTCTCTTTGAAAGCTATTGCAAGAGCCATACATGGCCATCTGATTGTTTCGTCTGTGATGCACGCAATCATTGCATCTGTTGTCAAGAGAAAACTGATGATGTATAAATAGATCAATCTTTGTTTGAACGACTATTGAATGAATAACTCTCTCTTGGTGAGTCTTCCTTTGATATTATTGAAAAAATATAGATGAAGCTAGAGCTAAAGACATACAGATTACCAGAATCTGGTCTTTGTTAGAATAAATGAAAATTTTTAAAATTTTGAAAAGATTCATACAGGTAGAACGATATGGAAATTGTCAGCCTTATCTAGCAATAGTTCAATAAATGCTACCATTATTTACCGCATGTGTCCATAATTTGTGTGTCAGTTCTGCACGCTTGTATTTGGAAAGTATAATTATTCCTTACTATGATTCCTGAAATACACAATATATTCAAAAATTATATACATGTTGACAGAATAAGTGGTAGGTTTTGGGGAGGTCTTTCAAAATTCTTGTTAACTGAACAGGTTATCATGGGAAACATCAAGTGTTATGGTGAAATGGCATACGGAAGAGGCATGCCTGAACATAAACAGCTTCTCTGGGTAGTGTTACACCCAATGTGTTCCCATGTGGATACTGTAGTTGAATTCTAGTGTTAACTGGTGGCAAGCAAACAATTAATTAGCAACACGTAGCCATGAATAGTTAAAGAAATGCACTTGATAATGATGACACTCAGAAAGTTCTTAAATATGTAGAGCAGCTAACTGTTTTAGAACGATACAGTAACTTGCGTAGTATAGTGTCCACATTAACCTTTGTATGTATTTTAGACTTGAAACGAAACAATCTTACCAACCGGTGTACACATTTGTATCTAGGGTTTCTATACTGTTTCTCAAAGGTTTTTATTTAAAAATCCATTCAACCATAAAATTAGGTGCGGCTTACTCATGGGCGTAAAAATAATAAAGTACTTTATTAAATTGAAGTTAACGATTGTATTTAATTTTATATTTATACAATGTTTTATATTACTAAATATATCATTTAATTTTCATAAAATTAATTGATAATTATTTTACATAATTGTATATTTCCCATTATTATATGATCTTTGGGATAAAAATTACTTATCATTCAAACTTGTATGACAATTAAAAAAACTGATTTTTACAATATAATATTTATAAAAACAGCCGTTTTCAAGCTATAAGCCAGTATGTTTTTGGATTGCGTTTTAGGAGATCAGTTAAAATATAGAATGTATATTCTATAATTAAGTATTTAAAATTATATTATTGTTTCTATGAGTGCTATTTTCTATTTTGTCATTTTTTAATTAAATCAAATGAGAATAACATTGAAATCGTTTATCGTGAGAGGGAATAAAGAAATTCATATTAACAAAAAGTTTTATTTTTTTGTAGAAAAATATTTTGTGCTAATTTTTAAGGATTTTTTTCTAGCTCAGATTATGTAATAATTATATTTATGGGTAAGTGATTAGAAATGTTATATTAAAAGGAGTGTACTCGTATTTGTGCGAACGGATAACGGAAAACAATTTTGGAAAACCAAACCTTAGTTCACCCGATCTCCCTGTAATCGGCAGTCTATTTACTGCGATAGTAGCATAGAACATCATGCGGCCACCAAAATGGTTGAAAATTTGTTATTTTTTTAAGTAACAAGAATACACCAGATTATTTTAAAATAATAAAATTGTAGAAAGCTCAGCAAATAATCAAATTAAAGTTATATTAAAAAATAAATGGCCACTAAAAATAATATTGATATTTCATTATTAAAAAAATATTCTTTAAAATTTATCAAACAATAAATTGATATTTCCACTTATTAATATATACTCGATGAAAAATAACTTAATGCATAAACATTAATACTGATGACCTTTTGATTTACTTTTATGTAAAGGTCTCGGAAATATAACAATTTAAAACCATATCTAAGCAATATGTTTAGTTTTTTCTATTAATTAAAAATTCCGTTATTACATAGTAGGGTAGAGAATATAAAATAAAAAGTAATTTTTAAGATGCATTAAGTTTCACATGAAAATACACTGATCTAAATGTATTTTTACAACAATTTACTTACAAAACTATCTTAACGGATTTGTTTGTTTACCGTTTATGATAATATAGATCTTTTTTCTACGTGGTATTGCTATTTTAAAAATTAGTTTAAAAAAATAATTAAATAGCTAAAAACACCAGGCTATTATTGTAAAGAAGCCCTTATCAGTTTAAGTTTCAAATGAAACGTATCAAAATGACTAACTCAACATAATTGTGATAGAAACAGTAATATAAAAAGACAATTATAATTGATGGTGGGTTATCTAAGATTTTGATTAGTTTGCTTTGTGTTTATATTGGTCATATAATTAAGGCTGTCATATGCATGCTTTTCACCATAAGTTATTTAAACACTCTATTGACGATTTAATTGAACGTTCTTTTGTAGTCTATTAAAACAGTACTAAAATCCCTATTGAAGACACAATATTATGCGCTAGTTAAAGAAGACAGTGAATTTCAGCTTATATCATGACAATGAATAAAGATATTGTGCTATCTCTGTTGGCAATTTGTAGATATATCACGAATAATTGAAAAATAATTTTGAAGTGAACTATAAAGGGTAACAACATATTTACTCTATGGTTTAAACTGGTGTAATGTGGATTAAAGAAGTCTTAAGAATTTCAAATAAAATCTACCAGGTATTTGAATTCATAGTTGTAAGAAATTGTTTTTGGTTTTTAATCATTAAATAGAGTGAAGTGTTCATTGGTGGGTGCAGATTATTGCAGTAAGATATATCAAAAAATGTTTAATGACTTTATAGTTTACAACAAACAATTTGAAAGTCATGAATTTTTATAAACATTGTATGTAGCCTTTATTAATAGTGAACATTAATATACATTCGTAAAATCACTATTTCATTTATCAATTTTGAAATTAGATCAAAGATTTAAGCTGCCTTTAGCATAATAAATTTTAATTTCACTTACAATGTTAATTTCATTTTTTAACATACATAGAAATAGAACAATTTTTACTTTTTTGTAATTAATCATAAAATCAATGTTAACTTATAATGTAAGCTTGTCAAACATGGATGACATATTTTAACCTTTTTTTTGTTCTTAATAAGATTTTAACAGAAAGAAAATAAGTCTTAGCAGATAAATCCCACTATGGAATGTAACTATCTACTATTATTTATATTATCTACAATTCTGGGGAATGTTGCAAAGAGTGAAGTGTCTTTCCAAGAAGTTACCCCAAAATATGGTAAGCTTCTATTGTCTACATTATAATTTAAAATGCTAATACCAGTCGTGTAACTAAGGAAGGTGTCTTAAAAATGTGTTCTTCAAAAACGATGAGGTTCCCAGTCTTACTACCCATCTGATATATCAGCCTATTTATAATAAATGGATAGTATACGGATGGCATTAGAATGAAAATCCATGCGTTCTAAGTGTCAGGAACCTTTAATGGAGAGGAAAACAACGCTTGTACAAATGAACTTATAGAAATAGTGGAGCTTAGAAGATCAAAATGTACTGGATGGCTCAGTGGTGAACATTGGTCAGCTAAGATTTGGGTCCCGTGTTTGACTCCTGTTTGCAGGACTAATTTTTAAATCCTTTAATTATTATTCTCATATAGATTAAATAAAACTTTATATTTTCATCATAAAAAGAATGTTTTTTGCATATTCACTTCCCCTTAATATCTTAGATATCATATCAATAAATAAATTATTAATGTAAAATATAATCAAAATAGCTAATCGTAGAATAAAACCTGATGAAAGAATTTTAAATTAAATATATTTATAAGAGTGAAATATTATAAATAATTTGACTAATTCAAAATAAGTTATTTGAGCACATGTGATATAATTTACCAGTGACTGAGAACTTGAGCCCATAATGTTGCTACACGGAACTAAACAAAACAAGAGTTATGTTTTGATGTTTTAATATTGATTGTTATGAATCAAAACAAAATATTTTGTTTATGTTTGCTAAATCTATTATTATCTATTTACAAATATTTCAATGTAATTATTTGCCTATAGCAATGTTCTACTGGGTACAAGCAATATTTTACTAATAAATTGTGTACAGTGCAATAAGTGTATTCACTGTCGTTTTCAATGTAATTATTTGTCTATCACTGTGTTCTACTCGGTATAAGCATTTCTTTTTACTAATAGATTGTGTACAGTACAATCAGTGTAGTCACTATCATCAGGAAGATACAAAGTCATTCAAGTACAGTAGTGTTTTAATCTTTGAACTACCTTAGAACAGCTGCACGAGTCCAAAGTGGTTAAATAATATTTAACTAAAAGGAAATCATCCAGGCTTTTTGGAGTTCACAATATTAAAAATGTCTTAAGTACAAACTTAAGCACTTAACATAGGTTTAAGTTGGGTATACATTTCTAAATATATAAGATATGTTGCTTGTTTTTGTATAATTTCTAGCAATTGCCCGCAGCTTAACTCACATGAGACAATATATCAAAACATTCGACAACTCAAATTCTAGAAAAGAATTGAACTTATCTGAAAGCAGTGTTTTATGTGCGTACAAAGATTCAAGAACAAAAAAGGTTTCCGTTCATTCCCGTCCTCCACACTTCTGCATATATCACTCGTAATCTTCTGAACCCTCAATACCAGCTGTGACTATGCTCATTGTTTACGCCCAGTTTGTCGAAACTTCTTCACCCACTGTTGATCTATCGGGAGGGTATATAGCTTATCATTATTCTATGAAAAATAAGTAGATACAACCCATGTCCCGTCTTTACCTGATGAGTAATTTTTGAGTTTTTTTTCAATGAACAAACAGACAAACATTCTAAATATGGATAATTTTGTGTTCTTGTCGTTTAAATTACCAATTAGAAAAAAGGAAAAGTTCACAAAACTAGAATGAGCATAGAACAACATAGAATTTTATTATATATATATATATATTTCTTATCCAAGAAACAAACATGAAGTAAATTTAAATAAGCACTCTATAGTAGGTAACCTATAAGATCAAATAAAATTTTACTGATAACTTAGTACCAAGAAACAAATTTAAATAAACCTAATTTACACGCAAAACCATTAAATAGCTGAAAATACTTGAAATTAAAGATACAATTTCAAACACGCTAACAATGGCTCTATTTTATGGAATAATTGTTGCATAGAGCATTAATGAAAATGTTTAAATTTATTATCAACGAAAGAAAACTATATAAACGGAATTTATATTTAAAATACCTTGTTTCATTTAACAACAAAATGAATAATTTGGGTTTAATATTTAAAAAACAACAGAATTAAATCTGTCTTATTTACAGGTAAAACCATAAAATATCTGAAAAAATTACCTCCATATAAGACGCATTTTGAAGAACTCTTAACAGTATGTTTCTTAGTTTGCAATGAACAAAAAAATAAATAGTTTAGTGTTACATTAAAGAAACAAAATGTATAAGGCTAGCTTATTTCCCAAGAAATGAATTAACTAACAAAAAATATTTAGTTTAAAAGGCAGATGCAAGAGCACTAAAAATAATTTTGTCGCTATATTTATCTGTAAATCATTGTATATTAATTAAGAACTGTGCAGTTACCTTATATTTTATTTGCTATTAGTTAAGTGCTGAGCATGAGATTGAGAGGTGGCAGTTTACTTAAGTTTTTTATCTTTACTTCATCTTGGCCCCTCTAAGAGAGGATTATTGTGATCGTCCTAAAACCGAACTCGAGATTTTAA
Organism: Timema monikensis; assembly: GCA_902151445.1. Taxonomy (NCBI): domain Eukaryota; kingdom Metazoa; phylum Arthropoda; class Insecta; order Phasmatodea; family Timematidae; genus Timema; species Timema monikensis. Next base: position 32,712 of record CABFVZ010004408.1, read on the forward strand.
TAACTGTCGACGTTTTATGACCCCTCGAACGGAAAAAGTGTATTTAATGCTGGAATCGCTCTGTACCTAAGAAAGGAGGCGAAAAATGTTTACTGATTGGGCCAAGACTTGGTATTTAGGGTTTTTATAATCCCTCCCCAAAGGATTTTTGGAATTAGATATCAAACCCTGGAATTAAGGGTCATTTACTGAGGTGCAAACAGGATGAAATCGATTTTTTCAATGTTTGCTATAACGATTTTGATTAAAATTTGTATTTATTCATTGTTTAACATAATAAACAAAGTGACAATTTTCATTTTTCTGTGAAAATTACATTAATGGCCCTTTACATGTTTATAAATTTATAATTTGAATCAAATCAAATCAACTATTTGAGATATGTCATAATATATGTTTGTAAAGATGTAGTAATATTAAAAATAAAACGCTTTTGATTTAAACCTAATTTTAAAAAGTCTCTAGTTTTGAGCTATAAGCTTATTTATGTATATCTATTTTTTTAAGTTTAAAAAAAATGAAATTGATTCTTATATATTTGGTGGGCAAACATGCATCTTTTTTTATTGTTTTTTAAGAGTGCGTATTATTTCATTATAACTTTTTGGAGGATTGTTTATTCAACAATGTATATTTTTTAGTTTCACAAATTTTAATTGCTTATAGTAAGTGTCTCCATTTTTAAGATTAAAGTTACCTTCTAGTGTGAGTGCATAAGATGACCAAAAACATGGAAACTAAAGGATATTATAAATAATATATAGTTTGTTTAATGGTTACAAGGAGGATAGTTATTACTGTTATATATAACATGATGGTTTGTTTGTTGGTTACAAGGAGGATAGTTAGTGCTGTTATATATAACATGATGGTTTGTTTGTTGGTTACAAGGAGGATAGTTAGTGCTGTTATATATAACATGATGGTTTGTTTGTTGGTTACAAGGAGGATAGTTAGTGCTGTTATATATAACATGATGGTTTGTTTGTTGGTTACAAGGAGGATAGTTTGTGCTGTTATATATAACATGATGGTTTGTTTGTTGGTTACAAGGAGTTAGTGCTGTTATATATAACATGATGGTTTGTTTGTTGGTTACAAGGAGGATAGTTATTACTGTTATATATAACATGATGGTTTGTTTGTTGGTTACAAGGAGGATAGTTATTACTGTTATATATAACATGATGGTTTGTTTGTTAGTTACAAGGAGGATAGTTAGTGCTGTTATATATAACATGATGGTTTGTTTGTTGGTTACAAGGAGGATAGTTAGTGCTGTTATACATAACATGATGGTTTGTTTGTTGGTTACAAGGAGTTAGTGCTGTTATATATAACATGATGGTTTGTTTGTTGGTTACAAGGAGGATAGATTATTACTGTTATATATAACATGATGGTTTGTTTGTTGTTTACAAGGAGGATAGTTAGTGCTGTTATATATAACATGATGGTTTGTTTGTTGTTTACAAGGAGGATAGTTAGTGCTGTTATTATATGACATTATGGTTTGTTTGTTGTTTACAAGGAGGATAGTTAGTGCTGTTATTATATAACATTATGGTTTGTTTGTTGGTTACAAGGAGGAAACTTAGTACTCTCATATAAATATCGGGATTGTTTATTTGTAATAGGATATCCTGGAAAGTGTTGGGATAAAGAACTGAGTAAGGCATTCGATCCAGGAGACAGCTGGGTTAAAAGAGGACAATGCGCCGAATTCTCTTGCAATAAATTTAAGGAAACTTTCTACATTAACAAAAATGGGTAAGTTTTTTATTAATAACATCACCAAAATTCAAAGAGACACGCCAGTTTAAACGGCCGAGTGGTATGGGAGGTCAATTATTAATACCTGTAAAATTAAAAAAAAAAAAAAAATGTGTTTTTGTAAGGATGATATCTATTTTCCAACACTATTATTCTATTTATATTGTATTGTTTTTTATGCTATAATATGTTAGTTTATTCTGTGATCAGTGTACTTAAACAGTATTTCACCAAATTCAAATACAATTATTTTACTTTCTTTCGACACATCGGAGAGAAAGTATTTTTACCGCCTTAAAACTTTAAATCAAGATTTTGATACTACCTGAAATAAAAAAGTTGTTTTCGCAAAGCCGTTTGTCTATCCGTCTGTTGGTCTTTGTGTCCGTATGTTTGTCTGTATCTTGGGCTAGATTCGAATCTATTTTATTTACTCGGCTAAGACAGGGTATCTGGAGTTTTCATAAGGTCCTCCCAAGGGGGTTTTTGGAATTAGACATCTATCCCTAAAATTAAAGGTAATTTACTGAGGGTAAAAATAGAGCGAAATATATTTTCTCACAATTCCCTCTAACAAATTTGATTACATTTTATACATAGACACCGTACTTGATCATGAACAAGACGGCAGTTCTCATTTTCTTATTTTAATAACTTTGAGGGTAATTTACATTAGGGAAATTTTCAAATTTTCATAATATCTTCGTAGCTATTTGAGATACAAAATATATTATCATTGTTAAATTGTAGTATTATTAAAGATAATATCCTTTATTTGATATATATTTACACAAAACCAGTAATTTATGAGCTATAATCAAATATACATACTTTTTATTGAAGGTCTTTGAAAATAAATTTAATGCTTATGCTTTTTGGTTGACAAAGTTGTTTCTCCTTTCTTATTTGTTCTGTTGAAATGTTCCTAGTTCCCACTGCCATAAAGTAAGTAACAGTATATATTATTTTACTTATGATCTTTGATGTAGTATTTCTACAACAATGTATAAACAAATTATTATCTTGTTGCACAAATCTTATGAGTTTTTAGTAAATGTATTTTATGAGTTAAAAGTGAGAGAAAGTCTGTGCGGTGTACGGTACCATTTATTAATTTCTCACTATTATCATGGTTTAAGTATATATGAATATACAAGTCTGTAGGAAAAGGTATTAAATATTATTTAATATTTATTTAAAAATGCTATTTTCAAAATCATCATTTACAACCATATTACTACCTCTTTATGATATCTGCATATAATATACACTAAATGGAGTTGTAATATGAAGATAGTTTTTAGAGAAAAGTACCCGCATTTCAGGAAATGTAGACTGGAATAACATTTGTTAAAATCTATGCTCAGTACACTCTACCAGGCATCGAAACCAATCCTTTATACCGTAGAAGTGATTCCATTCGACAGCCCAAAATACTTTCAAATAATTATCACCATTTAAATTTATCCTATTTTCATGAAAACCTTAATCAAATACTTATTTCACCACATTTATGTATTTTATGACTTATAGACGGCATGAGAAATAAGCGTGATTAGAAAGAACTAGATAAAATCCTACTTATGGTATCCTACATTTATTTATATCTAGATATATTAACCGATTTTTGATATAATTTAACTGTTATTTTATATCAGCTAATTAATATCTTATTTTTTACTACACAGGCATCATGTTAATGTAGGATTCATACTCTAAGTTTTTAAACTTAAAAATAATTTTCCCCTTGTATTTATGTTTACTGTAATTTTAAGCAATAATGCTCAACCTTAGCTGTGCTCGAGAGTGTAAAGGTATTATTGCACTTCAAACGATTTTTAAACAACATTTATATAGTTACCTCTAAGAAAATATATTTTGTTGAACACTGGTTTAGGTCCTGGTTGGAGAATATATAATATTTACATTTATCAGGCTGGTTGAGAATTATAGGGAATTCAAGATAAGTGTGGTCCAACCACTTAAAAGCATTATGGCTTGAAACATCGTTATAAGCCATAATCTATATATGATCTATGTTAATCGATTCATGTATTTAAAACACAATGATGGGTTTCCCTATGTCATAAATGAGTGTCTGAGATTGCTAAGAAAAGTACTGAGATGTAGATTTTCACAAAAATCAGTTTAAGAGTTTACTAAACTTTACTATAAACCCTGTCATTTAGATAATCAAGAAAAATGACTTGGGCAGGTATTCATCTGTATATAAAAAGATTTGACACTTTCATGATACTCACCTAAAGCATGTTTTACCCGCATATGTGGAAAATCTGGCTAAGATATCAATCTCGTCTAGGCTATCTTTCAGGCAAATGGTAGGTTGAGGTTTGAATCTTACCTGGTTTCCTAGGGTTAGTTCATGGTTTCTAAACCTCCTTCAACGCCAATTAACACACTTTATTTTAAGTAACAGACCTTCCTTTTAATTTTCTCATTAGTTTATACATGCGATTACCAGATATGAATATACGAAGCTTATACAGGTTGATTGTAATAAAAATAACCTAACAATACCTAACCTTCAATTGATATGTGCATGTAATTTGAAGCTTTATTTATAAAATACTATATTCATGACGTAAGAGAGGATAGAGTTAAAATGAACTAAATTAAATTTCTAGCAAGTAAATCTTAAAATTTAATAGGAAGAAATAGTCCACATACAATTGGCTTGGGCAGTTATATACAAAGCATATCCAAGATTTGACATTGTAGCTAATTAATATTAATGGAGAGCCCCAGTTTAACTATAATTTGTTTTCATCTCAAAATAAAGGAAAATCAAGGGTCTAGAGTATAGGTAGGCAACTGGTAAACCAAGGTCTGAATCCAGCCCACGAAGGGAAAAAACCCGGACCACGTACATCGCTTGCTTTGATTCGTTGGATATGCCCTTTAACGTAGTGGCCCGAATATAATGCGATATTTTCCCCCTAAAAAACAAATATACATATCAAAAAAAGAAATTGAATTATAACCGGCCATTTCTCTATGAATTTGCCATTGGAATTTTTATTTTATTTTATATTTTTTAATATAGATTCCTCTTGTATGATTCCTTTTCAAAACACTCGTTGCCAAGAAGATCTATTGATAGTTTTTTGAAATTTTCACACCCTAGTTGCCGAGGAGTCTTACAAAGAGGATTTATACATTTAAATTTAATAGATTTAAACTGTTACAAGTTTAAAACTCAACTGTAACAAAATTAATGGTAAGTTTGCTTCGTTCCCTGATAAATAGCCCAGTGATATAAATCTCACTATGTCCCCTAAAAAATAAGTACAACATTAGAATTCCCATCTTGATCCGGTGAGTACTTTATGAGTTTACTTGATCAAGCAAACACATGAACAGAGAGAAAATATAATGTAGAAACAATTTTAGAGTTTTATTTTATGTGTAAATATTAATATAAGGGGGCCTAAAAATAAAACTATGTTTTTAAGAATCGGTCCACACAAACCTTAAATGTAGATGGTATTTATTTGTATATCGTTTGCAGTCCTACCTTTTAGATTTGCATTTATTTTAAATAACATCCATAGTATATTTTAACCTTCTAGGCTCAATCTGTAGGTTTCATTAGCCAGTTTTGATCCGCAAACTTGCCCTTTTCAAGTTTATAATTTTATTATTAGAGATGTCTTCATTTGTGTATGTTTTGTCATCCATTTTTAATCTTCAATTTTGAATTTTTCCAGTTTTGAATTTTTCAAGTTTTGAATTTTTCTCGTAAAGTGCTAAATAGGCCTACTTTCCATATTTCACCTATCTAAGTTTAGAGTAATGAGAATTGGAAGAGAAAGACCCTAGAAGGACACACAGTTACCAAATGGATTTAATGTATTGTATGGATATATCTAATATATTTTAAGAGCAATCTCTATTCTTTTAAATATTTATAGTACTCAGTACATTAACTACGGAAATTAGTCTTATTTATCTTCCAATTAGTTAACCAAACTACTTGGCAGGATAAACTGATTTATGAGTAATCTAAAAATTTAACATTAATGTGTGCTTAAGTTATTTAAAGTCTCAAATAAATTGTTATAAAATAAAATCTCAGCTTTAAATTTATGTGAAAAATATTAAACATAGTAATGGATTTTTTAATGTATAAAATAACACGATAATTGTTTTGGTAGAACATTGGTACACGAAGGTAAGAGTAACGATATCGATTCCCGTGTCTAATTGTTATTTATTCGACTGTACTATACCATGTTTTTTTGTGGATAAGATTGATAATATCTTAATTTATCATTATCAGTATATTATATTTACTGATAATAAATGTACCAAACGTGAAAGCTGCAGTTCATTTAGCTGAAATAATAATAATAATTATTATAATTACAAATATTTTAGTGCAAATTTATAGTGCACTAAACGTTGGTTACTCTTTAAATTAAAGTGTAAACTTATTTGTTTCCAGCTGTGGCATTCAGAGCTTCAGCCAATCCACGGGCTGTATGGTTAAAGTGTAAACTTGCCTGTTTCCAGCTGTAGAATTCAGACCTTCAGCCAACCCACGGGCCGTATAGTCAAAGTGTAAACTTGTTTGTTTCCAGCTCTGGCATTCAGATCTCCAGCCAACCCACGGGCTGTATAATCAAAGTGTAAACTTGTTTGTTTCCTGCTCTGGCATTCAGATCTTCAGCCAACCCTCGGGCTGTATAGTCAAAGTGTAAACTTGTTTGTTTCCAGCTCTGGCATTCAGATCTTCAGCCAACCCACGGGCTGTATAGTCAAATTGTAAACTTGTTTGTTTCCAGCTGTGGCATTCAGATCTTCAGCCAACCCTCGGGCTGTATAGTCAAAGTGTAAACTTGTTTGTTTCCAGCTGTGGCATTCAGATCTTCAGCCAACCCTCGGGCTGTATAGTCAAAGTGTAAACTTGTTTGTTTCCAGCTGTGGAATTCAGAGCTTCAGCCAACCCACGGGCTGTATAGTCAAAGTGTAAACTTGTTTGTTTCCAGATCTGGCATTCAGATCTTCAGCCAATCCACGGGCTGTATAGTCAAATTGTAAACTTGTTTGTTTCCAGCTGTGGAATTCAGATCTTCAGCCAACCCACGGGCTGTATGGTCAAAGTGTAAACTTGTTTGTTTCCAGATCTGGCATTCAGATCTTCAGCCAACCCACGGGCTGTATGGTCAAAGTGTAAACTTGTTTGTTTCCAGATCTGGCATTCAGATCTTCAGCCAACCCACGGGCTGTATAGTCAAATTGTAAACTTGTTTGTTTCCAGCTGTGGCATTCAGAGCTGCAGCCAATCCACGGGCTGTATAGTCAAAGTGTAAACTTGTTTGTTTCCAGATCTGGCATTCAGATCTTCAGCCAACCCACGGGCGGTATAGTCAAATTGTAAACTTGTTTGTTTCCCGCTGTGGAATTCAGAGCTTCAGCCAATCCACGGGCTGTATGGTCAAAGTGTAAACTTGTTTGTTTCCAGATCTGACATTCAGATCTTCAGCCAACCCACGGGCTGTATAGTCAAAGTGTAAACTTGTTTGTTTCCAGATCTGGCATTCAGATCTTCAGCCAATCCACGGGATGTATAGTTAAAGTGTAAACTTGTTTGTTTCCAGCTGTGGAATTCAGATCTTCAGCCGTTCCATGGGTTGCATAGTCAAAGTCAATACGACGGTTGAGTACCCGGAGTGCTGTCCCATTCACTATTGTCCAAAATCTAAATCTTCTCGCTTTGAGCACACAATAAAAGACATCCCGCAAGAGCTCAGGGGTTTGGTCGATCATAACTTGATTGCAAGAAGACGGAGTGGACGATATTACGACCTACACAGCTATTATAATACACCAATGAGAGTAATAAATTTGATACATGGCAGGAGGGGATTTGGTGGGAGTCGAGCCAAAGACGATGAACCCAAATATGGTATTCAACATTGGGAAAATTAAGAACTTTTTTATCTCCGGTTGAGGGTGTTTACTAATTTTGTCAAAAACCAAAGTATTCAGAACTTGTTGTGTCTCATCTTTATTAATAATGATATTACTTTTTTGTTTGTCTGTTACATTATATATTAATTGATATGTGGTCAGTGTATTCCTTGGGTTGTTGCTTTAATAAAAACCAGCAGACAGATTTTAATATATATATTATTTAATTTCCAATACTTAAACTCTGTGTACATAGCCATGAATTTGTTAACGTTAAAATGACTCACTACCAAACACGTCCGGACCCTTTCCGTCCTTTTCTTCTAGTGTCCTCCAGCCACAACCCTACGCTCAACCAGGCCGAGAGTCTTTTCTAACTAGCATTTCCTAGTCACATTTCTACCCTCTCTTCAACCGTGACTAATGGACAACCTTGCCCACACCAACTTTCCTCTAGTCGCCTCAGCTATACAATCTTAACAATATATATTCACCCATACAACACTACATAATAAACCTACACCTATTCGTAAACATATTCATATAAAATTAAAAATATATCCAATGTTGGCTACATCAAACCGTGTGTGGTTTTATTACTATTAAATATTTAATAAATAATCATATGAAACTTTGCGCTTGGAAAATATTTTATTTTAAAAACTTTAAATATTAGATTAATTAAAAAAGAAAGAAAATGGAAATTAAAGTAAATTTTACGGAACTCCACATGAAATGTCTCTCTCTATTGTTTAAAAATGGAGACATTTACTCATAACCCGTAATATATGTGAAACAAAATAATATACATTTGCGTTATACTTAAGTTAAACATTTTTTGACTCCCAGATTAAAATATTATGATAAAGTCCTCGCTAGTATATATGGATCACACACAGTGCCTATGCTAGTTAAGTTTGCAAGCACAAAAGGCTAGAATGCCAAAAAATTAAATCTATAAATAGGCAACAAAATTTAGGTTAAACTATTACGTAACTATGGTATATTCCAATTTTAATGGGAAGAGCATGACGGATAGAATACTTAGCACATTGGGATTCATTTATTAATACGTATACACATACGCATACATTTATTAATAGTTCAAAATATCTCTATAGAGAGATATTTTCAATACCTTTAAAATAACACTAATACTATATTATAAAATTATCATTGTTCACAAAATAAAATTGGTTTTTACTAAAATAATTTTCATAACAAAATTGGGATTTATTTTAAAAAAATCTACAAATAATTCAACGAGAAAAATGCTATTTAAAAGATAAAAATTACACCACAAAGATTTTCTCAATCCATTACCATTAACATGTAAAAAATTGTTTACAGTGCTTATGATATGCTAAATGAAATTATTATAATAAACATTTTTACAAAAACATTATGGAAATAAGAGCATCAAAGTTAGACAAAGAGCATGCATAATAAAATACTCAATAGTAAATAAAGTTCATTACATTAAGTCAATAAATACTTATTTTAACTATTCAGTCACCACTAGTTAAACACTACTTCTAACTGAACTTTTAATTATGTAGTTTATATCTTAAGCTGAAAGCTGAAATTAGTTGAAATCAAATTTCATCGAGTAAAGTTAGATAAAGCAAAACTATTTCTTCAATACCAGTAAATATTGTCTTAACAAGCTGTTTCTTAAACTAACAACATGGTCAACAATAGGCCTTACTTTTGTGAACTACATGTTTTGTATACAACATCCGTATAACAAACTAAAATACCCACTTTGGTGGTGGCGTGGTCTAACGCGCTACTCTTGTGTTGGACTAGACTGCCGAAAATGAGAATATTGGGGTTTGATCTCGGTTAGGTTCTTTGATTGTGTTTATAAATGGTTTTCTACTCTCATTCCACGCAAATGTGAATGCACTTCCTCCAAACTAAACCTTCTTAATCCCTATGCCATTAGTGTTTTTAGTACATAGGTGTATAAACCGAACGGGTAGTAAGACGCGATGCTAAATAAAAAATAAAATAATCAAGTTAAAAATAGTATTAAGTGAATAATCAGATCGTTAGAACCGGATGTTAGAAAAAAACTTGCAGTTTCGATCAACAGATAAGACTGACACGAGAAAAACATTTTGTTAATTAAAACAACAACTTAAAAGTATTTTTTTAAATTTAATCTTTAGAGGAAATTTCAAGAAAATTGATGGTTTTCTTTTCGCCCTTTAATAAACTACTATTAACTATTTATTGATTAAATTGATAGTTTATATAATTCTTTTGGGGAACCATATGAAAACTATAGAAAGCAGGTTCCAAATTAATATTTTTATATTTACTTAAAATATGATTTTAATAAAACTAAATTAAAAATTTATTTCGCTAAAGGAATATGTAACCAGTCATAACATATTATAAAGACAAATATACCCAAGGTTTAATAGAATATTGAAATACCGTTAATAAAAATAGAATTTATAATTCAATTTAAAATTTTATAAGTTTTTCAAAACCATACAATTAATAATCAAGTGATTGGAGTGGAAATTAATTAAGTAAATTATAAATTAATCACACCCACAAAGTATTTGAACTCAGACCTCTCTATCACTAGAAAACTAGGTTAATGTTTAATGGGAAATCTAAATATATCATTGAGTAATATATTATAATATAATATATCTTCCAGTTTTATTTTACATTATTGTGCATAGTCTTGCTTATTTTCCTTCAATAGTTATTGTAATTTCAATACTCAATAATGTTCTTATATTGTAAATGCTTTTTCTCTTGTAATGTGAAACAGCTTTTATTTGTATGACAATATTTTATCAACTGTTAATATTGGATCATTTGAAACATCTATCTTCATGGCCACTAAAATAAAATAATACCTTAATTTAGCTAAGTACTTCTGTCAATAAACACATAAAGGCCAAATACGTCCATTATCTTTATTTTTATATCTATCAGAAACAGACAAAAGGTACGCTACAGCTATATCCCATTTACATTTACTTTGTATCGCGTTGTTAAGCGCCACAGTCGCTGAGCGATGGTCAAGTCTCTTTTTACTCTTAGTTGATTTTATTTATGCGTGCTAAATAAGCGTGGCTGGTTAAAGCTACCTATAAAGCTATAAACCCTAAACAAAGTATTACTCAAATACAAGTGAAACAAACTGAAAAAAAAAATCAATATTTAGTTATTTTCATCAGACCAGCTCTGCGTCTTGTTTAAAATGGATCACAGGCTTCGTTATGCACATTCGCAATGCAAAATGGCTGAAGATGAAAAGATGCGAAAATTGTCCGGTCAGCAATCGGAAAAAAAACATAACGTTGTGTAGCGTGGCATAGCTTAGCTTAGCTTTCTGTATGAGCCAAAACATTTAAATATATAGTCCGCTATTTTTCTAAAGAGTTAGCATAGCAAATCTTAACTTAGCGTCCTGTGTGTAACGGCCCTTAGATTAAATGGTATTTGTTGGGTTTCTTTATTTTATATCCATTTACTCTAGTTAATACTACTCCGCATACAGTGTTATCGGTCTATTAAATTACTAACAAAAGTATATTCATTGTAAAATATTAATAATCATTTAAGAGGTCCAAAAAACCGTCCAATTAGAATATCTAGTCCTATATACAATATATATACATACAATAAATTGTTAGGATAAACTGGTGTCGTAGAATGGAATGGGCAGGTAATGCAGCACTAATGTGAGAGTCTAAAACTGTGTTCAGAGTATTGACTGGCAAAACCCAATGGGAGGATAACATTAAAAGACCTGAAAAGATAGTTTGTAATCAGGTGGACTGGATATAACTTTTGTGAGTTTGGGAATAAACTCTCGAGTCCTTAATGCTATAGAGTAAGCAAGTAGGGCCCTTATATATTGTAAATTATATTAAATATGCATAAATTTTACAACTATTTAACCTTTATTAAGAGAAATCTAAAATTCTTATCTAATAGTTTTAATATAATATAAGAAATATTGAATCACACAAACTCACACTTTCATGTCATAAATATTTGAATAGTAGCTTTGTTAATTGTAGGATTGTCAAATTTTCTTTCTTAGAATAACTTTTGGAAAAATAAGTTAAATAACACTTGAATATTCTCAATAATTTGACTATCTCAACTAAATAATTTCTTAATTTATAATATTTAAAATTTGCATTAGTGACATTTGGTTGAATCGGACGTATATCATTTTTATTAACTCTACGTGTAAATGTAGCTAGTTTATTTCTCAGAAACTATAAAAAATATCAGTCCATTCATGCTCATACTTTACTCGTAGTGTATCTATCATACATGTCTTAAATCGTGGTTTGTGCTGTCGAATAAGTATATATAATTCGGGTTTCGGCATATATTACTGAAGGAAATATTGTGTTGTATAAACCAATTCATTATGATTATATTACGATAATATGTTGGTAGTGAGTCTAATTGAACCTTGTAGTAGCGTGGATTGTAAATAATTAAAACACGGTCTGGTGGCAAGGTTGGAATCCATCTGCTTACCATCCATCTTTCAATGTTTAAAAAAACTGCACTAAGCATCACACGGATGTTCACTATTCACCTTGTAGCATTAGCCACAAGCTACCCGCCCCCAAACAAAAACAACCAACTTACCAATTATACCAACACCATCAACGGCAGGCCCGGCTACACGACTACATGGCCCATTGTAACACTCACACCCGATCAACACAACTACACGGCTCATCTGAACTCTTACATCCGAACAACACGACTACTCCTGGAATACTGAGAGCCGATCCAAGTCCAGCGCTCAGCAACAACTTCTCCGAACCAAAGATCTTTGGTTAGAAAGAAGAAACACTTCACCAGTGTCCAAGTCTGCTGTCCAGACATTCGTAGAACATTCCATGGCTCATTATGTTCTTTGGTTTCCCCCCTCTCATCTTCCCTTCGTTCCGTGTGCTGCAATCTGTGCTTTCTGTATATAAGAGTGATCGTGTGGGTTAAGCGTCACTCTGGGACTGGCTTTGGAAATAGCTTGTGCGAGCTACGGCTTTTGTTATAAACCATGTAAGATAAATTACTTTTTGGCCTAAATCTTTGTTGTTCTAAATTTCACTTTGGACTCTTAATAATTATTTCAAATATTCAAACAAAACACTAACTTTTAAACTTTGCGCGTATTACTGATGTCAAGTATTTGTGGACTTAAGCTTTGGACTTGTATTTATTTCAAATAGTAATGCACTTTATGAACTGAAGTATAAGGTCTTTTTAATAAGATATCTTTTGGACTTGTATTTATTTCAAATATTAACGAACATTATTAAAATGAAATATGATTTCATGTTCAATAATATCTCTTTTGCACTTGTAATTATTTCTAATATTGATGGGCTTCAAATTTGAACTTTGCCCGCAGTTTTTATGTCAAGTATTAAGTTTAGGAGTTGGACAAAAGTAAAACATCTTATGATGTCGATATTTATTGAGTAATATATGTTTTCTCTGAACATAAAGGACTTAAGCTTTACTCTCTTACTGGCAAGCATTTGTCTAGAAATGTTGTTTATATTACTCCATGTTAGATGTTAGGTTTGTTTTTTGCTTATTGAATTATAATGTCTTTAGATTCCGTCTGTGGAGTTGTTCTGTTCATTATTAACTTTAAATGTTCTCTCATGAACTTAGAGTACTAGGCGCCATCAGCGCGTGTAAGAAGTTAGTGATAGACCCCATAACGACTAAGTGATGGGTGGATATGTGTTATGTATTGGCGAGCTAATATGGGTTTATCTAACTAAAGTCAACATAAGTTTCCTATAATTTGTGGGATCTTGTATATTTTCCCCATTTATGGGAGTAAGAGAGGAAAGATGACTGGCAGGAAACAACTTTAAATATTGTAATGTGGAAGATTGACATTTATGCTGAGGTTATATTGAGGAGTTTTTCATTGTTGTTTCGGCCTGATCGAGTTTGATATTAGTGAGGCTATCTTTCAAGACACCCTGGACTCCTAAACGTTAAAATGAGTTTTCATTTGTCAAAATATGTTCAGTTATTTTCTCATAATTACTATTATTGAAAAAGGGCTTATCAAATTATATATAAGAAGGAATAGTGGGTCATTGCAGCGATAGCTAAATATTAATGAGCTAAAACCTATTTTAAACTTTTTATTGGAAAAGGATCTATATATAAGCCAACATTCACTTTTTAGTTAAAAGTTTATTCGTCAAAGGATATCAACTTTACTTAAATATTATTTTATTTTTTGGTGTTTAAATTTAATAAAAAACGTATATTTTCCCCCCTCGCACCCCGATGAGAACTTTAAAATGACCTTTCCTCCCCCGAATATTTATATATTCATTGCACCAAACCACTCGAGTAAAGATTGAGCCAATATTATTTTTAAACAAAATCAATATTTTATTTACAATAAGATACAGCTATACACAAATCATTGTTTCCATGTTGATGTAAACACATAATGATTGCACAGATGAACCAATCCCCAGACAGGACAAGATGGAAATTTCGCTAGTAAAATTGGGTTTTAATTTTAGGTGTCTAATTTCAACAGCATCATGATACCATAATATTTAAAATAAGAGTTAGTTTGTCAAAATCGGTTCAGCCCTTTCCTCGTAATTTCTATTAATGGAATTGGGCTTATCAAATAATATATATTAAGATATATGACAACGAGAGTGATAAAATATGATTGTGAAAATGAGAGTGTGGGTGTTTAAATGTGTGACTTTGTAAGTGTGTGAATGACTATGAAAATGAGAATATGAGTTTGAGAAAGTATGTGTATGTGACAGAGGATAAGCAATTAAGAGAGAGATAAAGTGAGTGTGAGCGAGTGAGAGTGATTGAGAGTATGTGTATGTGTTAGAAGGGAAAATACTAGGAACAGAGAAAGATAGAGGAGTGAGAGAAGACGAGAGAGTGTGTGTTAGAGAAAGTGAGAGAGAAAAAGAAAATATCTAAAGGAGATTGCGTGATAAAGTGGTAAGAGTTTGTGTGTGTGTGTGTGTGTGTGTGAGGGGAGATAATGTGAGAGATTGTGTGAGAGTGTGGGAAAGTCTGGTAGAGAGAGATAGAGAGAGAGAATGTAAAAATATAGATGTGATACTCAAACATCAAAGTACTTACTGTATTTGTGAGAATGTGAAAAGATGGTTGTGGTACATAAAAGAGTACATCTAGATATCATGTCCTCAAAATTAAGTGGTAAAATAAAAACGTAGCTCAACTAATTAACTTATATATTAATACATAACAACCCATTATTTGAATAAAATTAACATCAAATCCGATTATTAGAATAAAATGAGCACCAAAACTCACTCTTAGATAGTTAAAATTGCTATTTTCTTTATCAAGAACATTTTAATGTTTTAACTTTATAATACATACCTAAACATATTAAAACATAATTTTATCATCCGCGAAACAAAAGGTAGATAATATTTTCACGAACTTGACAATTAAACATTTTCATTTTTGAATTATGTCAAAATTATTAATTTATATGCTAGTTATCGATAGCAATATTCCATTATTATTATTATTATTATTATTATTATTATTATTATTATTACTACTATTATTATTACCATGTATTACTTCCCGTTTGGGTTATAAGCACATTATTTCAATACAAAATAATATATTTTCCCAGCTTAGCCATCTTAATTTAGATATGTTATGACCTGCATCCAAAGAAAAAATTGTGATATGTTTGGGCCAACAAATAAAGATTGAGTTATTATTTTTTAGCTAATGATGTATTTTTTATTTAGAGATTTGCAGCCATGCAGCAAATAACGGTTTCCATAGTGATTAAACAAAGAATGAGAAACTGAAAATTCTCTGTTAAAATCAGGTTTACGTGGAAAACAACTATTTTTCCGGACATTGTGGACTCCTAACCTTTAAAATGAGTGGTCGTTTGTCAAAATCTTTTCAGTAATTTCCTCGTAATTTTTATTACCGTAAACGGGCTTATCAAATTATATTTAAGAATACTTTTTGGATTTGGCAATCAAGTTATACAGAAAAATAAAGAAATCTACTTTCGATAGGAAATCCACCATTTATAACGATGTTTTTTAAAAAATATTTAAAAAATATTTTTATTTTATTTGTTTGATCAATAACCTAAAACCTTTCCAGTAAAAATCTACATCGTGGTGCACAGGGGATAGTTATTTTTGAATTTCAGACCTCAATACAATGAGGTAGATATTGCGCTATGCTCATGACAGACTCACAAGTTCTTAATTTTATTAATAAATAGAATAAGATAAGATAGAGCTATATATGGCAAAAAAATTATTTGGGAAAGGGAGAAGAAAATGCGTTATAAACAAAATGGAATATTGACGAGAACGAAACATAATAGATAGAAAGTGGAAGGAAGGAAGGAAGAAGAGACAAACATTTCTGGTCTAGACTGTCACAATTCTACAGCGCGCTTGGTTGTCACACTTGTATAGTGCGTGCTGGAAACATAGTGCCGGAGCGGAGTATGAATATACGCCCCAGGAGATATCGGGTTGTCTCCCAAATGGAACCAAGGGTCTACAATGATCGCCACAGCCACTTTCAATATCTTACATGGCTCTTCAGGGATTGGGGGATTGTGTGAATAGGAAGGAGGGAGGAAAGAATAAAAAGAGAGAGAGAGAAAATTAGAGTTGTGTGGAGAAAGTGTAGGGACAAATGACAGGTTTTGATAGATGGTTTGGACCTTAGCTAGGGGGAGGGGTTACGATGGGTGACTTGAATTGCTGAGTAGTCGGGAAAGTGTCCAGACCAACAATGGCTCAAATAGCAGGTGGCCTTTTATTGGAATGAGCTCTTTGATGAATATAATATTATATTATTATTATTGCTCTGTGGTGGATTATGCATTATGTAAGTGGATGTTATATATTATATCTAAGTTTTATGATGCTGGTAGCCAATGAGGAATATTGGTTCGTTAAAGTAACGTAAAAATGAATGTTTAAATAGAGTAGCAAAGAGAGACATTTCTTTCAAATACACTAATAGTTTTAAATATAGTATTCACATGATTCTTATATTTCGCTAGGACTATGAACCCCATTTACAATGAAAGGTAGTTATCCTGTCTTGTCTGACTGCACAATGACGCTATCTTATGATCAATACCATAGTGGAATCAAACAAGGTCAGCTGGATAGCTTTCAGCGTAGATAGAACTAGGCCACTCTTAAGGGTGTGAAAAAGACTCGCACATACGGTGGTCCATGATTTTTTGGGGCACCATGGTAGATTAGGTGACAGAGGGAATAAACCAGTTATGTAGTGAAATTTTGGTTTACCCGCTCATATAGGTATTATTATTATTATTATTATTATTATTAGCACTGCGTCCTACTACCCGTTCGGGTTGTACGCAGTTACGCCTATGTGACTACTGGACCCGGCACCTTAGTACAGCCCTCGGGCTATATTTGTGACGTGTTGTTATTGTAAACATCGTGAACATATAGTCCGTATT
>CABFVZ010004409.1:0-49923 GCA_902151445.1 Timema monikensis
CTACCATTACACATTAGCGTAAGTGCGTATAACCCGAACGGGTAGTAAGACGCGGTGCTAATAATAATAATAATAATAATAACAACATCCATATACCGAGTCATACATGTAGGGATGTGGTATCGAAATAAGTGTATTGATACCGTACTCATTAAAGGTATCGGAAGAAAAATATCGATACCTTATTAGTATCGAAAGAAAAGTATCAATAACAGTAAGTGTCAGTATTGGAATTTTAATATTGAAGAATGGTTTTTTTGTATCGTGTAATAATAACGCTCAACTTTTGCAACATAATTGTATTTTAATTTTTATCCAAACACTGCTTGTCATGCATAAAATGATTGTGAATTGAGAAATAGTGTAGTTGGTTCTTCCTCCACATTCCACCCTAGTAAACATTTGTAATCCCAGCATGAGTGGAAATAACAAATAGCCGATACCGATTCGATACTGGAGTTTGAGTACTAATTTATGTAAAAGTATTGGAAATAAATTATCGAGTAGAAAAATACCAGTATTGAAAGGAAAATATTAATATTAGTAAAGTATCAATACTTTTTCACAATTTTACATACATGCTATTTTATTCATAAAACTCTTAACGGTTCTCTTTTTCACACATTCATCTACAACATCTAGCCACGTCTTATATGACCTAACTCTTCTTTTTGATCCACACACTATACTTTCATATATTTGCTTTGTCACTCGATCCATACTCATCCTCTCAACATTCCCAAATCAAAGTGAGAAACTTCTTCCGCATTGAACTAGTGGATTCCCTTTCAAACCGCACTCCTTGAGCACTCGTTCATTATCGACTCTGTCCATACGAATTTTGGCACATACATTTTTTAGATATCTCATTCCAACCACATTCACCTTGCTCTTGTGTTTTACCCAATAAACCCACTCTTCTCATCCATAAAACAATGTTGACACCAACCCACTTTTATATACTGCCATCTTTGCCTCTTTCTATACTCCTACATTCTTTGCAATAGTCCACATGCATCCAACTATTCTCGGAGATGCATTCACCCATATTTAAATTTCACCATCTAATCTTCCATTATTAGAGAAAATTCTGCCTAGATACACAAAATCATTCACCTGTTCTAACAACATTCCATTTATACTAGGCTAACAAAATATTTTCTGATCTGTCCTTAGCAAAAACCATCACCTTAATTTTGGAGAAATTTATATGAAGATCCCTTCTATATGCTGCCACATTCAAATGATTCAATGCATTCTGCAAGTCCCTTTCACTCTCAGCCATAAATACAGCATCATATGCATATAACAGCACTATCATATTGTCATTGTCCATTTGTACACCAACCGCATCCTCACAAGCACTCCTCATACACTTATCCATGAAAACATTAAACAACTAACCAACAACTAACACAACATTGTCTAACAGCTTTTTTAATGCCAAGCCATTCGCTCAAAGCTTCATCCATCCTAACACACGTTTAACTCTAAATGTATTTTTTGTTAACCCAGAAAGTTAGCAGTCTACCGTTCATTATTCCACTATGGCACAGCTTAAAAGATAGGGCCAAGTAGTCCATCAAAGTTATACTGCTACATTAGAGGGCAAACGGAGTGTTCATACTTATCATACTTCCTAAAGTCACCTAGTGTGGGTAAAGAATGAATTCACATTAAGATATAAACAAAACATATTTAAACGCTCACTGATTTTCCTATTTCTATCAAAACACCTAATAATTTGTCATCATTTAGGTGTTAAAGTTTATGGAAGCCTAAGGCCAGATTTTATTGTTTACTAAAGATGATGAAAATATGCTATTAATTTTCGCTATTAAGGCCGAGTTTATTTGCTTACCAAACCACACTTCACTAATCATATCAAAGGGTAAAACTAATTAGTGTGGACCATAATGAGCGTATGGATCAATGAATTAATTAATCCTCCTCTAAAGTTAACAAACGTATAAAGAAGAGAGATTTCATCTCAGGTAATATCTGAAAATGCAATATAGATATATGTGCAGGTTTCTTTTCTTCATTTATTACAAATCCTATTCCTAGGTTTCACCATTAAGGGTCGGTCTTATGACTACCGGATACATATTGCTATCGGAAGGTTAAATTTAGTGACCAGATAAAATTTATCAGCCACTTTATAATTTTACGCGTATTATGATCTGAATTTATCTGCCGTATAGGCAGGGGTGCCCGCGGGAGGAGGGGGGGAAGGGGGATCGTGCCGCAAGTAGCGCAATTTTTTGGGGAAAATTTTTTGGGCAAAAAAAATATTTAATAAGAAACTTTTATATTATCATATATATTTTTTCATACCTAGAATATCGGGAGGAGGGGGGAAAGGGGGGGATCGTGCCACAANGGGGGGAAAGGGGGGAATCGTGCCGCAAGTTGCGCAATTTTTGGGGGAGAATTTTTCGGGCAAAAAAATATTTAATAAGAAACTTTTATATTGTCATATATATTTTTTCATACCTAGAATATCTTTGAAATTGTTGTTATTGTTATTACTGTGGGTGGATTTTCCTAAATGGTTTTCCATTCTCCTTCCATGAAAACGTGGGTTCACTTCCTCTAAATTTAGCCTTCATAATCCTTAACCCATTAGTGTAAATAGTACATAGTCGTATAAGCTGAACAGGTAGTAAGACGTGGTGATAAAAAAAGATACAATCATCCTCTGTTTTCACTGATAGAATGGCTATTTTCTTCCATGCATCTTCCTTCATGTTATTTTAAAAATAATTTATATACATAGCCTCCAGTAAAACATTATTATTTCTATAAAATTCTATCAACAGTAAAACAGATTCCTCTGACCAGTTCTCCATGATCGCAAGCGCGCGTACTAGTTAACGAATTCTTCTAGATGACGTCCAAACTAGAATGACGACTCTCTTTGCGTGCGTTGCAAAAACCAACATTCGGTGGATCGGCAAGAACCGCTTGCGAGACAATCGCAGGGCGCTCGCGAGACCATACCAATCACATGAATATGTAACATTACAGACTCGGCTCACCTAATCTAAATGCACTTTGAGATAGACGCAACACACATTCCAGCAGCCATTATTCATAACTGTGAAGGTTAAAGCCACAATTTCTCCAATGATTAGTTTTTCAGACATCCCTACTGTACCGTTGCAATCGTTTCTTTTTCTACGTGATAGGAAATATCACGTAGAAAAAGAAACGATTGCTTGTAAAAAATTAATTTAGTTAAACTTGATGAAGGATCGGTAAGGAGAATGCATCACAGAACTATATAAGATTAACAAATTAGTTTATTAAAAAACATATAATAAGAAATAGGATTACATATGATAGATAAAATTTCAAATTAAATACTTTACGATAACTATGTTCTGTGTTCGAGTTAGAAAACATTAGGTTGGACGACTAGGTATTAATACTTTGTAAACAAGAAATCGACAGAGGTAAGATAGAACTTGTGGTTAGTTTAATAACTCCAGAAATAGAGATATTCGCTCTTACTCGAACGAAGACGTGTCCGTCGCAACACTGTAAAGGTAAAAAGGGGAGCTAGGTTTCAGAGAATATATTAAAACACAATCTAGCCGGACCGATACCGGACTATTACCTGAAAGGACTAATAATGAAAAATAGTCAAATAATAGAAAATAGAAACATTGCGTCAAACCCAATATTTTTAGAGTTACTAAGAAGAATACTATTTATACTAGCAAGCTAGTATTAACCCTCATGGAGACCTACAAAACAAAAGAATAATATCCTATAAGAGGAGCGTCCATTTAACAAACAATATATGGCTAACAATCAGGTATTTACACAGATTTTTACTATGGCCGGTCATTTCCTTATGAATACTGCCAGAGCATCAATATTAAATTAATTCATTTATCCATAACAAGGGCTTACAGAATCTAGTACAAACTATCATTGAATACTTAGATAAATATGGCGTCTGAAGGGGCCGAAATAAAGTATTATGCTCACGGGCCACTACTTATATCTAGTAGTGCTCTTACAGGTTGCACAACGCAAATAGCTACACAAAAAATGGTTCAATCTAGACTGCAAACAGTCGCTGACCTAGCTAGGTCCTAGACGAAAGTGTTCGATGATATGATTGTAGCAATAAATAGATTCAAAATATGATCATGCTCTTTAGGGTGTCATGAAAATACAACGTTGTCTCTAGGACTTATAAAAGGAAACCAAATCCATGAACTCAGTATACTCAATCACCTGGTCCTATACATACGTAGAGCATAGAGCCCTCGTATTTAAACTATACCTTATGGGCATAGGGAAATAATCGTCAAACTATCTTACCCAAGAAACTATGTCTGACGGACATAGAAAAATAACGTCAGACATTCTGACTAAGTAAACTATGTCTGTTGGACATATAAAATAATGTTAGTTATTCTGACTAAAGTAACCATGTCTGAGGGACATTAAAAAAATGTTATACATCATGATAATAAAGCTTGTGTCTGATCGACACAGAAAATAAAACAAAACATTATTAAACATCAATCTATGTTTGAGGGACATAGATAGTAACGTCAGATATTCTGATACAATACGCAATGTCTCATACACATTTAACATAAAACAAAACTATTTAATACATCAATCTATGTCTGAGGGACATAGAGCAACATCAGACATTCTAACATAATACTCATAGTCTCAGAAGAGACTTCCTCAGTGACGCGTCGGTGAGACTGATGCCTCACACATCGTGGCCACCAATAGTTTTCGGTGCTGAAGTTTAGTGCGGTAGTTCTTCCTCCAGCAATTTATTATAATGGAATACAAAAATGTGGGTCCCAGGGAACTCATTACATAGCTACAGAACTGGCTAGGAAAATGAACTACAACAGTTGATCTAAGGGGAGAAGGGAAGAAGAGTTATCTAAATGACTCCAATTGCTCACTAGCGCTGTTTGAACGTGTGATGAGCAGAGAAAAACATCTTTATTTTCTTTAACGTGTGCCCTTCGAACAAGACGTGACATTGCTTGCGATCCCGAGACGGTCCACTGGGGCAATGTTTCTCAACGCTTGTGCGTTTCCCGGCAACATCAATTCAGTATGAGTCACTACTTGCTACATCCTATTGGAATAGATTAGTACTTGTTATCTTGTTTTAATTGTCTTTATAGAATTTTAATTATCTTTATGGAATTCTTAGTTCTAGATGTCATATTATACAAATGACATGCTACACTAGAACAAAACCTGGAACATTAGCATTAGGTAATTGTGTTATCAACCGTGCAAAGGTGACATGCATAACAAAATATAATAGAATGCATCTTGAATAACTTAGTAAAATGAACGCAAACGGAAATGTAAGTAGCATGTCCTAATCTAAATAATAACAAGCTGTAACCGGGTCAAACTATGTATATCAGGTAGCACAGCAACAATGGTGCTTGAGGGGTCCAAGACGTCAGGATAACACTACATTGGTTAGCGTTAAGCAGAAGGTTGTGTTAGAATCACTGCCAGGTGCCCGGTGGATTGTATTTCACACCGCTAAATAAAATACATTTCCTCTGGAATAAGGTTATAAAAAATACCTTAATTAATCGGTTAAAATCCATACTTTGTAATTCAATAATAAAAATAACATTAAATAAAACAGGCACCCACTAAAATATAATAATTTATAGCTAACTCCTAAACTACAGTGAAATTTCTATAGCTCATGTTTGGAAATTCTATTGATTAAAATTAAATAAAAATTTCTGTATTGGCTTATGGACATTTAAATTCCCTTAAAATCAGAGTGATTTAAATATATGAAATATTTGAATATTGATAAATTAACGCTTTTTTCAATCCTATGAAAAATAAAAGTTTTTTTGTCAAAATATCGGTAGCTACCTTAAATATTTTGTGAGTTTGGCTTTTTGAAGTATTATAACTAAAAAAAAGCTTTATTAGTCATTCTTTTTTAAAGATGATAATTGTTTTAATTCTTGTCTGTGATATTATAATTTATGTATTTCATTCCGTTGCTGTGTGTTATGTGAGATCAAATCATATGTTGGACAGTATTAATTTAGTAGTGTAAGGTTGTAAATTAAAAGCAATGGTCAAATAGACAAAGTATAAACCTTTGTTCAAATTGTAGCATTAATTAATCCAGAATTGAACCACAAATATTAAAATATTACTAAAGGGAAACATCAACTTAGTTTGTGATTCACCATTTGCTCCATTCAATACTTCTCGCTCTATGACCTAAAGACGATCCAATCGCACCCGCCCACGACAAGAGTTGATTGTTGACTGGTGGGCTAGAGGAAACGGAGGAACACGCCACTTCATAACAGTTCCTAAATGGTCGAGAAGGAAAGGATGACGTCACTTCCTGACCCAGAATGTTCTAGATGTTAATTTGGATTACTTGACAGCCTATTGTATAGAATCGCCACCTGAAAGTCGAATTACGTTTCCTCCCATTATTGCCTCATTTTGTTTCCCTTACCTAAGATCACCTCTATCCTTGTCTGAACCACTATTGTATTTAAGAATGTATGACCCAAAATTAATAGTGTAATAATTATATATATATATATATTAATAGGTCTTATTAAACCAAACTTGGATCAATATATTAAATATAAATTAATTGTTTATTTTGAGCACAATGTTTACTCAAAATATGAGATTTTGGCATCTAAAGAAATAAGTTTTAGAAAAACTAAATAATGCAAAGATTTAATACTTTGAATGTTAGAAGTACTTGAGGAGGTTTATTAATTTAAATAAATACTATTTCAATGAACCTTCATTTAATTGCTTAAACATTTGTAAAATAAATGCAATATTCAATTTTATTATTTTGTATATCTAAACGTGTATAATAAATGGGAGAAGCAAGTCAATTAATGCCGACTTCTTTTATTTTTATAATGGTACTTCATTTGCATTAATATTCAATCATAAACTCATGAAAACTTATACGAGCTAAGGAGAGTAATATTTTGCCCCTATATTTTAAAAATATATCTGATACAACCCCGCAATAGCAGAAACAGAACGGCCTGGTCAGAGTAGAGCAGACATCTAATCCCTTCTCGCTCCAAGTCACTAGCTGTCTGTCCTTGAAACCATAAATCTGTCGCCAGTGGTTTTGGCATGTTTGTGGAGCTTATCGCCCTGACCCATCTCCATCTCTCTTTAGGGATTGTCACCTGGCTCTTCGCCGTTTTCAAGTCAAGTCAGTGTAGCAGGTGCGACGATTGATGAAATGATTTTTATCAGTTTGTTTGAGTGTAATTGCATTTAATATCTATAGAGATGTGTTAAGTGTAATAATAGTGGAAAATAATTTTATTATTTAAAAAAAAATGGCTCAACAAAAGATTAAATATAGCAGAAGATATGTAACAGGCAAAAGGAATAAGTATTCCAAGGCAATGAAACGTTTTTACGAAGAAATTTAAAAAGCCCAAACCACTAATTCGTTGGTGAAATGTCTTCAAACCTATATTATGTTATTGAATTTAAATAATTAACTTTTTTTGAAATTTTTTTAAAATATGGAACCAAATCCGGAACATCCTATTTAGCACGTTAATATCTTCTCACCACTGAGCTATCTAGGGCTAATCATGTTTTAGGGTCATTTATCGCTCATATTTTAAGGGTTAGTCGGTAGTAGATGTGTAAAATCGTCAGCCATTTAATAGCAATCCGAAACACATTCTATCATTGATCCAGGGTAGCTTTATGCTGCCGTTTGAACAATTTTTATTAATTTTAAATGGTTTCTTGGATTTTATTTACAGTAAATAATTATTGTCTATTTTATAATATTAAAAATATTAAGGATCCATGATCTCCCACACGTCTTTCACAAAATCTGCTTTAAAGTATGACTAATAAGTAATTCTTAGCATTTTACAAATAATGAGTAGGTAGCTCACTGGTGAAGCTTTGGTGTGCCAAGCACAAGGGTCCGGGTTTGATTACCATGTCCACTACAATAATCATTTTTCAACTATATTGAGAAAACATGAATTGCTCCCTTGTGAACCGATTTATCTCTTTCAAAATATTAATCTCTTAAATTGTTATAAAATTATTATTCAGGCCTTTATAATTAAAACTCCGTCAATGCATAATTATTTCATCTCTTAATGGCTCCATTCTCTATAATATATATTTATGCTGCCAGATTTCAATTTTAAAGTTAAGGACCTATTTAACTTAGAATTAACAAAATATATTTTAAATAAATTAATAGTCCAAGACGCAGTAAACCACTTATTAACTCTTTAGCAAAAAAATTTAGAAATTATTTTTAAGAATTTCATTGAACAAAGAATACAGCGTGAGATGAACGCCTATATTTGAATTACTTTAATACGTATGTACAGGACAATTGTGCATATGTTAAATAAATAAAGATAGATTACTTTTTAGTCATATTGGCCATGAAATGAAATTTTAGGCTAATATATTAATAAAGTGTTACTTTTTGCCTACTCGCACCTCTCTGGTTGAGAAAAAAGTAATTGTAATTAAAATAAAATTCGATATTTTGATGGATATCGGCGTTTCATGACCCGTTGAATCCGAAAATATGTGTTTTTGAAATAATGTCAGTCTTTATCTCTGATTAGAGACGAAACTATTTTACCAATTGGGATAAAATTTGGTGAATAGGGTTATCATAAAGTTTCTATGAGTTTTTTTTTTCTAATAATTCATCCAACCCTAAAATTAATAGTAGTTTTGTTTACTTAAGGGTAGAAAAAGAAAAAATAGATCATATCAAACTCGACTCGATTAAAATTGATATCTATGTATGCTTAGTATTATTACAAAATGGAAGTTCTCATTTCCTCATGAAAATAACTTTGAGGATAGCTTACACTTGAGGAAACTTCATATTTTTATTGTATTTCCAGTTTTTTTTGAGATGCGAAATAACTTATCATTTCAAAAATGCAGGCATATTAATTATTAGAATATTTATTTGAAATATATTTTGTAAAACCAATAGTTTCCAAAATATAAGTATATATAATATATAAAGTATATATAGTATATAAAATGTATATACATAGTATATATAATCACTTAGATAATATATATATTATGGAGATCTTTGAATTTGGAAATTGCTGTAATGCTCGTGGGTGTGATGTTCCTATTTTCTCTAAAAGTGTAGAATATTTTGTTTATGCTCTTTGGTAGAATGTGCAACAAAGTATATTATATTGTTTCAAATATCTTACGAGTTTTAAGTAAATTAAATATCCCTTTTTTATTTACAATAGCGAGAAAGTCTATGATGTACCCCTCCCCACTTTTTTTTTTGTACAAACAATCTATAAATTTGTTTGTGGATATAATTTAGAAACCAAATATTATAGTGCTAGAAAATTACGAAGTTTTGCTCCGTTAGTAGTGCGTCCACTTACGGAGCTAAGGGTCTCGGGCCTGATTCCTGGCATGGTCGAGAAATTTATTATTGTTGGAATGTGGGTTTACCCTTTTACAATGATGGAATTGACGGCCGGAGGATGGATTTTGTGTTTATCCTAAATTTAAGATTAGAGCAATTAGTACAAAGGAATATAAACTGAACAGGTAGTAAGACACATAGTGCTAAAAAAAAGTAAAATAAAGACTAGCATCGATCACTTACAATGACATCACGTAACATAATTGGCGAGCCACTACCGTATTAGCTAGGTTCAGGCTACAGACGTGTCCTTGTGGACAATAACAATATGTGCATTTTTGAACAGAATGGCAATATCGATATTCCCCCTCCCCCTTCCACAATCATAACAGACATATATGCATACATTTCCAATCACTCTTTGTTTAGGTACTGTCTTGTCAAATGTTTTTTTCTAATGTATTTTCTCCCCTTTGTTCAGACGTAATGAATTAGTTATATAACAACTATCAAAACATAATTTGTAGGTCCCGAGTTCATTTCCCGTGTCCAGATGTCATTTTTTAATTTAAATAATATGTTTATGAAGCCATAGCCATAATTTACAAATACTCATATTGACATCATTTAGTGATAATGCTTTAAATATAACATCCCCCCCCCCTTCTTTTCCTCCATTCTATTATTTCGGCATATCTGTATATAGCAAACTTAGTGTAATTAATATTCATATTTCCATTAATTACACTAGTGAGTAAATAATGAGCAATATCTAAAACAGAGGAAATGTATCCACATTTTTGTAGAGGGACAGAGGGAAACCATTTAAAAGATGCATTCTTTGTCTACCCATTCGGGATTTGAGCTCTGACCACCACTCATCGTTAAAATAAACTAAATGAGCTTAGTGTTTAAATAAAGTTACGATTAAGTTTAAAGTTGAACCTATAGATTAGTTCAGTCCTTGACTTACAGTTTTCATTCATAATAGCCAGAGAGGCCTGTCTACCTGCTAACTCACCCCTTCTCCTACCCTCCTTCCCTCCTTACTTAAAACCAAAACTTTATACCAAGACTTTACAGTCACTCCGCCTCTTACGAAGATAGATTATTTGGTTCTAGACGGAATGGACCGTTAGAATCCACTTTCACCTTATCCTCAGTGACACAAACGCTATCTTACTGATTTTTCTCAACATTTGCTCTGTTAAAACAACGTTAATACCACGGGAGTGGCAATGTCAAACCAAACTTGGTGTGAATTTCATTCGTGGAGGAGGTAATTAGTTATCTTTAAGGTAAAATATAGTGTAAGAATAATGTATACAATTATAAAACTTCAATTCTTGTAAATGGTGTTTCAATCTAAAATTCATAAACATACTGGTTAAAATCTGGAATATTTAAGTCAAAGCTATTTTTTGGATTCATACATTTTTATTTACATCATACTTATTTTACTAGTAAGGCATGGCAGACAAAATTTATTAAAGTTAAAGTTTATATTCATGCATAACTCATAACGTAATAATGAATAGTGCATAGTGTATAGTGCACAATTCATAAGAAAATTACTAAGGTTTATAATGCAACGTAGTGAATAAGACAGTCATAACGATTGTCATTTGTTTGAGAGGTGATCTCCTTGCACACGTGGTATTTTAAAGATACTACATCCTAACGTACGTCCTAGCTTAACCAGTAATGGATTCTGAAAAGGCAATAACTTAAGCTAGCTTTGGGTTTAATAACTGACTTAAATTCAGTGAAAACATGCTTGCGGATCAAAGAGAAGACAGGTATAAGATTACATGCATCTATGGCACAGTCATTAGAGTTAAAAAAAAAAGTCACGTAGGTATATAAGTTACTACTATTTTGGGTCTCACAATAATTTGTCTACATATTGATAAGATAAT
Organism: Timema monikensis; assembly: GCA_902151445.1. Classification (NCBI taxonomy): domain Eukaryota; kingdom Metazoa; phylum Arthropoda; class Insecta; order Phasmatodea; family Timematidae; genus Timema; species Timema monikensis. The sequence continues at coordinate 11,362 of CABFVZ010004409.1, forward strand.
TGAAATAAAATAACTTCTAGGCCTATTTTAGTATGTCAGTACATCTTTTTTTACCTTCTCACTTGGATGTGTTTGTCCATGAAATTAAGTGCCTCAAAAAGTGGCCACTCAGTTTTTTATGTGTAGGCACTGCCACTAGTAGGCGGAGTATTTTTTTGTTTCCTTTCACGCCTGTATTTAGCTACAAGGCTGCTCCAAGTCTTTTGGCAATGTTCCACTGAAAAATATAGTCAACATCGATCAATAAACTCAAATTACAGTGGTTAGACCTACATCTATTTACACAAATAAATGGAAATGGTACAAGTAGCCTCCAATCAACAATATTCTCAAAGGAAATAAACACCTTTAAAACAATAAAATGTATATTTACTGCAGGTACTTGAAATAATTCTAGCTTAATTGATTAGACTAGCTGTGTAATGTAAATAAAAAATAGAGCCTATATCAGATTAGACCTAATTAGTTTTTCTGGGAAACTACAATAATTCAAGTCTTACAGTAGTAGTGTATGTATACGATTAGTAATTCTGTGAGACTAACTTTTGTTCCCTAAAGTTTTCTGTACAGTGAAACCTGGATAATTCGAACTTTTACCTTGGTCCCTTTAACCAAAAAATCTAATTAACCTAGTCTAATATGTTGCCAACTTTGTTTAAAAAAATGGGCCTACTTTAAAAGTTTTAAATCAATTTCGTTACAAATTTGATAAAGCTATTTTAAGTAGCCCTCCCTACCTTGGGAATTATTCACTAAAAATATTGCTTTATTTTTCCTCCTCTAATAAAAATTGAAATAAAAAATGTGATAAGGACCTATAACAATGCGATAACCTAACAAGTAAGCCTATGTTATCAAATAAAAATTAACTCAGATTGCCTTATTTATATTATTTAGGTTTTAAAAGGAACTTTTCTAAAAACTGTACTATAATTAAAAAGATGTAGCCTAACCTTGACAACTTCCTTGTATCCAACCTCACAGCTCTAAAGCTTTACCAACATTGTCAAGGGTAGCCTATTTTTAAGCAGAACTTCAGAAAATAAAAATTGTAGTTACCATTAATTAATTTGAGATTAGTTAGGCCCTATAAAACAAGATTCATTATAGATTTAAAAGAGGATTGACTTTTTTTAATAATGCCTAAATATCTGCAGGCCTAAGACTTATGCCAGGATCACGATCAACTTAACGTAACTTAACGTAAAGGACCTCCTCGTGTCTTTAAATGGAAGCGATCACGATGCACTTAACTTAACGTTGACTTGCAGTTAACTTAAACTAAGAGATGTCTCGGGAGGTCTTTTACTTTACTTTACGTTACTTGAAGGGTATCACGTGATCTAGCCAGCCAATAATTATGCGAGTGACGTCAACAGGGCTAATTTTGTAATGCATTTGTTGGTATTATGACCAATGTTAACTCTTTAACGTAAGTTTTAGTGATCAGACATTTAAACAAAATAATTAAACTAAAATAGCGAACTAAATTTATACAAAAAGTTTATTAATATATATTTATTATATTGATTGAAAACTGTAAAAATTCACAGATCATCACTTTACAAATAGTACAAAACCACAGATCATACTCAAGAATGCATATGTTTTGCTCGAGTTGTTACCTTAAGTTAAGTGAATCGTGATCACACATAAGTTAAGTTGATCGTGATCCCGGCATTACCAGTTGCAACAAAACCAAATTTTTAGATCTACATCAAAATAAATAAGCCTAGGCTAGTTCAAAATAGATTTTTATAAGTAACATTTTCTATTATCTGTCTGGTTATAAGAATTTAACTGCACTAATAAATTAGGAATAAGGAAGGTAGAATATTAGAGGAAATGTACCCAAACTTATTTAAAGGAATAGTAGGAAAAAATGTATGTTAAACAAAACCACTCTTTACATAATGCCGGGATCAAGATCAACTTACCTCTAACTTAGCGTAACGTTCACTTATCGTAAAGAAACCAAAACCTATCACGATTCACGTAACTTAAAGTAACAGCTTGAGCCAAACATCAGCATTCAAAAGCATAGATGTTGATCTGTGAACTGTACTCTATATATATTATTGTTATCTGTGACTATATGTATTGTATACATTTGATATGATTATATTGCAATTAAATATTATACACTAAAAACAAATTAAGTAATGATACTTGCGAAACAGATGAAGTACTAAATAGCAGTGTTAATGTGGTTGGCTGGCTAGATCACGCGATGATCTTCACTTATATTTCACATAAAGTGAAAGATCTCCCAAGACAATCTTACTATAAGTTAACCACATCGTGATGGCTTTCATTTAAAAACATGAGAATCTTTGCGTTAAGTTTATTGTAATCCCTGCATAAAGCTAAATTAGACTCCCAACTTTTATGTAACTGGGCAATCAAGTCTCCGTATTCACCAATGCAGTAAAATGATAGCGAACCAAGATTGTGCAAATAAATCCAAGCAAATAAAGAAAATTACTTTTTGTTATTATTTGTCTTTCAAATTAACCTGAAACCTAGCACACAATCATATCTAACACTTTTAAGTCTATTTAATCAACGTGTAGAAAAGGCAAGAGTGCGACCAAAACTCAATTTTTATTGATTAAAATGAATAAAATATTTTGAAACAAACTCAACCACCGACCTGAACAATTCATAATTTCTGCATTGGATCCCCAAGCATTGTCTTTCTTGGCAATATTATTATAATCTGGTCTTGACTTATCATGTATAATTGGATATTGCTCCACAGCAGACACAAAAGCATCTTCTGTAAATTCAACCATATATTCATTGTCACTTTCATTTTCACTCATTTTCAAGTTAAAATCACAATATAAAACTATTTAACGATAACTAAAGCCCAATATGGCGACCAACTTCTAACTTATAATATTTGTAAAATATCGATTTATATTTTCCATAAATCCTATTGGCTAGATCTTTCTCGCGAACATATCGTTTCACAACTCGTGCATAACGTATAAGAAAAGTTAAAGTTAAATCAACTTTATGCACTGTAAACTATTCCACTATTCACTATAAATCGATTATAGACGCCATCATTTAAAATACCTAATATATTTCAACTTCTTACGCACTATACACTATACACTATTCGCTATTAGTTACGAATTATGCATGAATATAAACTAGGCCTAAATGAGCTTACACACTTCAAAAGCTGGATTTGCATCTTCAGGAGAACCTCGGTAATAATCACTACCGCTAGAATCTTTGGTTTTTTCCTTGAATTTTTTTAACATAAGGAACCACGAGGTAATGGTACAACAATTCAAGGAAGGTACAATAATACCTAGACTTACCATAATATTTTCCTCTCAAACCGGGAAACTTTTACCCTTTACTAGACTAGAATCAAGGCGTGGAACCCCATTGGCGTAAAAAGGAAATTAGTATATTATCTCCCTTGCCAACCCAAAGGTTGTTTATGATATATAAGCTATTATTGATAATTTATTTAGATTAAAACTGGAGCCAAACTCACTGATATAACTGTAGTCTGTGGAAACAGATAGTATTTGGTTACTTGCAGTATGAACCTCTCTTAGAAATGCTTTATTATTATGTATCTTTTCTTAAAACTCAGTGCAACTTATTTCAATGTTTATTTTCTACATTAGGCATTTCACGGTTGATTCCGTGGGTCACTTTTCTCACTTTTAGTTACTAAATAAAACCTTCACTTTTAGTAACTTTTCCAAATAAATTTATTAGGCTTACTTACCAAACAGTTTTATGGTTTCTCAAGAAGGAAGATCTTAGGGTTTATTCAGAAACATTGAATGTAGGCTTAAGTATAAAGTCTAATAGGCCTAGCTGCATAATATCGCCCATTTGTTTTTGTTGTTGTTTTTGATATCGTAATATCTCACAATAGATTAGACTGCCAAGAACGGAGGCATCGGAGTTTGATCCTGGTCGGGTACACTGAGGGTGGTTTTTCCTAAATAGTTTTTCACTTTCTCTCTTTCTCATACAAATTTGGGCGTATTTCTTCAAAATTCAAACTTAGGCCTACTTATCCCTAACCCATAAGCGTAATTAGTACATAAGCATATAACTCGAATGGGTAGTAAGACGCACTGTTAAGAAAAATAAATTTTACTAATTGTAATGTTTTCAAATTTTTTTTGACAACACAGGTTTTGTTTTGAAATGATCTAAAGCTATATTAATGTAGCATTTTCACGGTTTTATTTTTAACAGAAGAAAGGCTTTGAGCAAATAAGTGCTTGTTGTAGTGATGGGCACAATCAAGTAATTTATAGCAAATTATCTACTCAAATCGTCCCGTGGCAATCGGTTGGACAACATTACTCGAGAGTCAACCGCCTCGGTGCTGTAGTTGGCTAAAGCGCTTGTCGTGTTGAGCTCGACTGCTGAGGACAGGGAGATCGAGGTTCGAGTCTCGGTCGGGTGAACTGGGGGTGGTTTTTCCTAAATTGTTTTCCACTCTCCCTCCACGCAAATGCGGGTTCACTTCCTCTAATTCAACCTTCCCAATTCATAATCCATTAGCGTAATTAGTACTTAAAGCGTATAACCCGAACGGGTAGTAAGACGCGGTGCTAATTATTATTATTATTATTACTCGAGTCTCTTGCAATGGAATTTGATAATAATAATATGTCAATAATCTCTTCCTGTAGTAAGCAGTCGACACAGTGACCTCCACCCCCTTATTTTCAGGTTTCATGTCATGTACAGTAAATATGAACGTTTGCGTTTTAAGAAGTGTTTCACAAAAAAAATTGTTTTGTGCTCTTTTTAATAAAATAAACTTTTCTTTTTACATTCATTCTAAATAAATTTATAATAATTATACTTTTTTAAAAGTGAAAACTTTTTTTATCTGTTTTGTAACTTACTCTATCTAATTCGTTTCAAATAAACATAAGGAGAAATTATAATCAAAGTAATTAAGAAATTACAATAATTATTTTAGTCATATGCTATTGTGGAAATAAGCCTGCCGATGTGCCGAGTAAAAAAAATCAAGTAACTTTCATCGAGTACTTTTAAAAAGAATCAGAAATGTGCTACACTTAGTTAGCATGCTTTTCGATTGTGTACCTTACATCTGCGAGTATTTTGTATTGAAAATGCATGTGCAACATTTAAACCATAAAGGGTAAAACCACAGATCATACTCGAGAATGCATATGTTTTGCTCGAGTTGTTACGTTAAGTTAAGTGAATCGTGATCACACATAAGTTAAGTTGATCGTGATCCCGGCATTACCAGTTGTAACAAAACCAAATTTTTAAATCTACATCAAAATAAATAAGCCTAGGCTAGTTTAAAAATAGATTTTTATAAGTAACATTTCCTATTATCTGTCTGGTTATAAGAATTTAACTGCACTGATAAAGTAGGAATAAGGAAGGTAGAATATTAGAGGAAATGTACCCAAACTTATTTAAAGGGATAGTAGGAAAATATGTATGTTAAACAAAACCACTCTTTAAATAATGCCGGGATCAAGCTCAACTTACCTCTAACTTAGCGTAACGTTCACTTATCGTAAAGAAACCAAAACCTATCACGATTCACGTAACTTAATGTAACAGCTTGAGCCAAACATCAACATTCGAGAGCATAGATGTTGATTTGTGAACTGTACTCTATATATATTAGTGTTATCTGTGACTATATGTATTGTTTACTTTTGATTTGATTACATTGCAATTAAATATATACACTATAAACAAATTAAGTAATGATACTTGCGAAACAGATGAAGTACTAAATAGCAGTGTTAATGTGGTTGGCTGGCTAGATCACGCGATGCTCTTCACTTATATTTCACATAAAGTGAAAGATCTCCCAAGACAATCTTACTATAAGTTAACCACATCGTGATGGCTTTCATTTAAAAACATGAAAATCTTTGCGTTAAGTTTATTGTGATCCCTGCATAAAGCTAAATTAGAGTCCCAACTTTCTTGTCACTGGTTAAGAGGGCAATCAAGTCTCCGTATTAACCAATGTAGTAAAATGATAGCGAACCAAGATTGTGCAAATAAATCCAAGCAAATAAAGAAAATTACTTTTTGTATTATTTGACTTTCAAATTAACCTGAAACCTAGCAAATAACCATTAAAATATGTTGGCCTACCACGTATTAGGCTACAATCATATCTATCACATTTTAAGTCCATTTAATCAACGTGTAGAAAAGGCAAGAGTGCAACAAAACTCAATTTTTATTGATTAAAATTAATAAAATATGTTTAAACAAACTGAACCACCAACCTGAACAATTCATAATTTCTGCAATGGATCCCCAAGCATTGTCTTTCTCGGATATATTTTTATAATCCGGTCTAGACTTGTCATATATAATTGGATATTGCTCCACAACAGACACAAAAGCATCTTCTGTAAATTCAACCATATATTCATTGTCACTTTCATTTTCACTCATTTTCAAGTTAAAATCACAATATAAAACTATTTAACGATAACTAAAGCCCAATATGGCGACCAACTTCTAACTTATAATATTTGAAAATATTGATTTATGTTTTCCATAAATCCTATTGGCTGGATCTTTCTCGCGAACATATCGTTTCACAACTCGTGCATAACGTATAAGAAAAGTTAAAGTTAAATCAACTTTATGCACTGTGAACTATTCCACTATTCACTATAAATCGATTATAGACGCCATCATTTAAAATAATGTATTTCAACTTCTTACGCACTATACACTATACACTATTCGCTATTAGTTACGAATTATGCATGAATATAAACTAAGCCTAATGCAATATGATCTTATGTTACTGTATTATTTCGGGTAAAGTCTTTTTTGCTAGCATAATATGTTAAAGCCTGTGTAAAACACACAATTGTTGTTCTCTATCTATTTTGGTCTTGTTAAATATTTTAAATTGATGCAACTCCAATTTTTTTGTGAGAATAGTGGCATTATGTTATTTCTAGGAAATATTATCAAGCTATTTTTCTTTGTCTTTAAAACTTGTAATTTCGTTTAGTCTTAGGTGACTATAAATATGTTTGGGAATATAATAATATTATTTATCTCTGATATATTATTAGTGAGGAAATATTAACTTTTAGTCTTTGTCATCAAGACTCGTTATTTCTTTTAAATCTAGGTAACTAAAAGTATGCTTGGAAAAATATCAATATTCTTTATCTTTGATAATATTAGAGGGAATTGGATAGCAATTAAATGTGGATTTACCTTTTATTATTATTATTATTATTATTATTTTGTTTTTTCAGTATAAATTACTCAAATTAATAAATTAGAGGTATTGGTGCAAATGTGGAAACCCAGTTTGATTTTTATATAAAAACATTTTAGTAATGGCTATTTTATTCTAAATAATTGAACACACATTCTTTGAAATCTGCTTCGATAGAAAATGTAATGAATTATATATACAACATTTTTGGTGATTAAAAATAAGAAGTAAAATTAAAACACTGTACATTTTGCAAAATTAAAACAGTGTTGGTAATGTGGAAACCTACAATAATACGGAAAAAAAATGTTTATGAAAGGTAGGTTATATAAAAAATAGGTTTTCAAGTCAAAATTAAGCTTTTTTATAAAACCCATCTTTTTTATATTATATGTAGACTAGTCCAACAATCTAGGTCTTAAATAATTGTCATAAGAAATCTTAACGCTTTAATTACTTGCCATAAAATCTAAATCTAAATTAGTTTTTATTAAATAAAATGTTAAAAATTGATAAGTCTTAAAAGTGGTTTGAAAAGTGTTTATTTAGATATATTTGCAAAATTCACACACATAATGGTCATTCTCGCATCCCACACACTCAACATGTGACCACATTTCGCACTGTTGACATTGTAACCAAAGCTCTCTACTTGTGTAATTTGAAAATGCACTTTCTCAAAATATGCAAACCACATCCTCTTCGGCAGGAGGCAATTCACCCACTTGAAATTCCAGTTCAGATTCACCTGATGTGACTTATGATTAATTGATTCTTCAAGCTTTAATCTTCTGTTAAATTTCTTTGTTTTGTTTTTTGTGTATGATTTACGTCTTGGCATCTTAGTGGTTCTGACATTTTGTTTGTTGAAAGACTCTTCTAACAGCGATTTATATGGCGAAGCCGTAATTACAGTGGCAGTAGATGGCTTACGGCCCTTATTTGAATACTTCTTTTTCGGCTGAGGGTCTGGTAATATATCTTTGGGAAACACATACGTAATACTTTTTTGAATCTGAGAGGACCTGGAGCAACCAGCTTCTCGTCGGTCAACTTCATATGGCTGATGAAGATCGTTAGGTCTAGAGTAATATCAAAGTGGTTCTATATTTTTCGAGGAGGAAATATAACCTTATCGGACGATATAACTGTAGCCTTACATCCATTCCCCGTCGTCATGATAGGATCTTTTACTCCAACAATCTCACTTACAGTTGTGGCAGGTATCATGGGGTCTGTTACTGCCAGTGAATTGTTGGTACTTGACAATTCTGTGGTTGACGCATTGAAGTAGACATCTCAAAAATTTTAAGATCGCATGGAAAGATCCCGGTTTTTTCAAACCCTTTAACAGCTATTGAACTTGTATGACACTTTAGATAAGCTTTCCAAAAAAGTTATGCGGTTTTATATAGACCTAGTGGGCGATTATTATGGCGTAGCCATTGGCGAGCATACTCACTATAATAGGTCTTCAGAGCCCCCATGAACGTCTTATTCAATGGCTGCAACTTGTGGGATGTGTGTGGAGGTATTATTACGATTGTGGCATGATTTCTACGAGCAAGGTCAATAATCTTAATGTTACTGGTATGGGTATCGTGTCCATCCAATAAGAGCAAACCAGGAGACTCTTTGGCAGGGTTAGTCTTATGAAAAAAATGCTGGTACCTAACAGTGAACAAGTTCATTTGAGTCCATCCAGATGGATGGTATCTACCGATGGAACCAGGTTAAGCTCCCTTCATCAAAATATCATTAATGATTTTTCTAAGAAAAATCATCTTCTGAGGAATGAATGTGCCTCCTGCACTCATACAACATACGACTGTTACCAGAGAGCCTAGCTCTGAAAACGTGATGGAACCTACTTATCGTTTTCCATCTAATCCCACCACATGTGGTATTTTGCTCTGTACGACTGTGAGACCAGTTTCATCTACATTAAATATACGGTTTGCCGGATAAGCATGCTTTTAATATTCTGCCAATAGTATGTCAATAAACTTATTCACAGCCTCAGCATTGAAACCATTTGCTCTTGAATAAGAGGTGCCTGTTTGTTTGTGGATCGTTAGTTTGTTTTTATGTCTTCTAATAAAAATATCAAACCATCCCTTACCAGCAGATTAGTTAGTCCCAGAATGACGTTCAATATTATTTCGTACTGCTAACTGATAAGCCATTTTTTTACGCCTTCCCTAGTAAAGACATAGAATCGATTTTATATTTACACCAAGTATTCAACTAATTGTTGTTCCAAGTTTACGGGTATAACAAGCTTTCGCCCTACTGATAACTTGAATCATTGTTATGGGGACATCCCATTATGCACGAATCTTTGTAATGATGTCTGCGGAGCATTGTACAGTTTTACTGCCTTTCTTAGTCACATTATCTTTTCTCTTAATGAAGTTATCGCCTTTATCATATCTTTATTCTTCCACCTCTTCAATAAAGCCTTCGGCTTTGGCCCAATAACCTTTCTCGGCATCTGAAACTCATATAAATAGTTATTACAGGGACAATTTACTATGGTATGTAATGTGGAAACGTTTCCACAATACCATCAAGTGTAGGTTTCCAATTTGTCAGCAAGGCCATATTGGATCCAAACCATTCTCAGACAAAATGATTATGGACTAATATTGATTTTAAAACATAAACAACCACTAAAACAAACATTCACTCCAATATAAATATAATTTTGTACAAATATGGAGTAGATATATTTAAAATCAACTGTTGAATCTTACTTTGCAAATGTTGGAAAACGAAAGCAAAATATAATGTTACCATATCACTCACTTGAGATCACCAACAGGCCATCAACGCTACTGCACAATGTTAATGATCTAGAGAACTGGTTCCGAGCCTATATTTGAACTTACGGTACTTACTTTATATATTTCGGTCTTCTTTAGTAAGATCATTGAAGTTCCAACTCTGTTTTAGTATATTTATACGGTAATATATATAATTTTTTATTTTAGTGAAACTCTTTCTTAACTACTTATAAATATTGTCTTATAACTTAAAAACAGAAAACTATCACCATTTAATGATAAACAGAACTTCAGAAAACAGGATGAACAATTTATTAAACCTAATATTATTAACTAATTTTGCTATTCTATTTGAATTCCTGGTTTATGGATCTTAACTAAACCTCTATATTAGCTGGGCTCTTGCAAAATAATTATTTATTTTGTTTTTTTCTTACCTAATTTACCATAAAAAAAACTGCCACTGACATTCTGCTTTCTGTCATTTAATGTTTTGCGTGTCCCATCTTTATGCTCCCATACTGTCCTTGTATTTAATTATATTTAAAAAATGGTTTCAAAATAGATTATCGCTAAAAGAGCAAGTAAATTAGGAAATATAACCCACTATTTGTCATCCACAGGCGATGTAATCTCTGTTGGAATTTTATTTATTGTTATTTGAATAATTTGACATTCGGTTCAATCATTTTTTTTTATCATTAAAATTCATATGTCATGTTATTACTGCAATATTTTTAGATTATTACTTTGATATTTAAACTTCCTGTCAAGTCCACTAAAAGTAATAAAACACAATTAATACTTTTTAATATTTTAATAAGAAAATATATTTCCATTTTTTTATATGTGAAATATTGATTCAACCGTTTTCAAATCATTTATTCCACATCATAAAGACGTCAAATTTCACAATATAAACAAGATATTTGATTATATATATTTTAAACAAATTAAAAGTTCTTAACCCCTAGAAATAATTTTATGGTTTCAGAATAATTTCATATCCTAATGCTATTTAGTTATATGCTATCTTGTTTTAAGATATTTTATGGGACTGTTATAATACCTTTCATTTAAATAATACATAACCATATTATTGTTTATGGCTTTCAAACGTATAAACGCATTACTATGTGATTCATGCGTGTAGCGGAGGATAACTATTATAATGGTGATTTACATATCTAGAATATCATCTATTAATTTAATTGTGAAACCTTTGATAAAATAAACATACGTTGATAGATACATTAAATATATAATTTAAATACTACTATGTGTGGTATAGAAAAATATTCAGTATATTGAAGTAATAAATATGTTCACATAATATTTATGCGATATAAAATATCTGACCATGTATTTCCAACCATTCAGTTTATACGCTTGTGTACTATTTATGCTGATGGGATAGGGATGAAGAAGATTGAATTTATAAGAAGTGTACCCACATTTTCATGGGGAGGGAAAGAGAGAGATTGGGAAAGCATTTAGGAATAAACAAGCTTACTACACACAACCAGAATCGAACCGCAATCTACCCGTCATCGGCAGTCTAGTCTATTGTGAGATTAGCACATTAGATCATACGGCCACCAAAACGTTGGCGTTTGCTATTAAATATTTATGTTGATTTAAGTATAAGAGGTAAATTTAAAGATGGTAAAGTTGGTAAAGTCTTCATATTTGATAAATAACAACTGTTTAATTAGTATAGATTGTAACTGCTATTTACTTAAGATGAAAAAAAAGCCATATCCTAAATATTTTCAATCGGGGTTGACTTAATCTGATTAGCGATAAATAAACTCTTACATTTAATTGTTTGATCTATAATAGCTTAATGAATTCAGGATATCTTTTTAAGGGAGTTAGGATATTTCCATCCAGAAATAATATTTTGAATTATAGAAACGATTACATTATTTGATGCTTATTATTATGTTATAATTACTTTAGTGACAAAAGGAAAGCATAGGTAGCCCTATTCACATTAACTATTTTTTTATAATAAGACTAGTTAATTCTGGTTAGAATATTTAATAACACACCATGTTTATGTAAACTATCCAAAAATAAAAAATATTTCTTTTCGGATGGGATAAAAATTGTTAATTTTTTTCTAAATACAACACGCTCTCACGTACAGACTTATGTTTTTTAGCTAAAGCTAGAAAATTTAATTTGCATACGATAGCTACATATTTACAGAATTTAAACCTCGATAGAAAGAGAAATTAATACAATTCTTATAGTGAAACAAAAGTATACTCAAAATAACTGATCTAAAATAATCTGTCATTAAATTTATTTTAAAATTTTAATCAATAAGGGTTTTTCGTTTTAGCCATTTAATATTGAATACCGCACCTTTATTAATAATCTATACCTTATCTCATTGAGTTATTTTTTTAATGTTTAAATGCATTCATACTATCTTATTCTTTTAGTAAATACATTTTGATTCGCACTAAGAATATTAACTGGCGCTTAACATTTTATTATCTGTATTGAAATACGTTTTTTGAAACATATAATCTAATATATAAAGGAAAGATCATGTCCTTCCTTCCCTCCAAATTCCTTACGCATGAATTGATCTAACACTTCAAATGTCCTAGAAATCTGAAATTTAGAAGGCATATAGAGGGACCCTTCTGTACAACTAAAAAATTCACGTAAAGGGAAATTATGGGGCATAAGGAATGGGGGCGTTTTGGGGGGAGGGGATATAAAATATAAACATTCTAATGGGGAAGGTAGATAGTTGAAATTTGTTAGGAAGGTAGAGGTACTACTCCAAATAATCTTTAAATATGGGATTTTAAAGTTGATGATGATAAAATGGGGAACAGGGGGCTTAAAACTGTCAAAACTAATAGTAACAACTACATAAAAGCTGGTTTAAAACTTAAAATCGGCAGGAAGATTAAGGGACCACTCCAAATAACCAAAAAGTTTAATATATTTTTAATAGGGCGGGGCTGGGCATCATATCAGGAAACCACAATTTTAGGTGAAAGAGAAAAATAAATTTGCCTGGAATGTAGTGGTATTTCTTTCAATACCTAAATAATTCTTAAATATTTGAGATTTTTTGTGGGAGTTGGTGAAATATGGGGGTTGGAGGAGGATTTCAAAATTTCCAAAACTTATATAATACTTCTTCTTAATGTCGTAGAAGATATAGGCTATATTTGTCAGGAAGGTTTAAGAACCACTCCCAATACCCTATAAAAATATCATAGATAAGTATTTGAAAGTGGGGAGAGTAAGAGCCCCCCAAACAATTCCAAAACGAATAAAACCAAACTCTTCCTGTATAGTAGAAAATTGAAATATTTACATACATGTAGAGAGGAACACAGATAAAGGGATCAAAAAATTATAAATAGGGGAAATTTCAAAAGAGGGAGATAAGGGGTGGGGGTTATAATCATACAAATCACTTTAGGTGAGGTAGAACATTGGCATTTGTTAGGAATGCGGTGAAATAACTCCAAATACAAAAATTATTCTTAAATATATTATTTTGAACCCTCCTTAAAAAAAGTAAGGAACAAACTGGAGGTCCAAATAACATAAGTAAACAAAAAAAAAGGGGGGCAATAGGAGTGAACAATTGGAGTTCTAAGCTTTGAATACCCGAGTTAGAGGATTCTAAACTCAGATCTCGCAACTTACACCAGTTGCGGAAGATGATATGTTGACGGTTAACTTCATAGACCGTTAAAAGGTATTCCTCTCAGAATTAAAGTAAAAAAATAAATTAAAGGTTACAAAAACTAAGGGATATGGTAAACCAAATCAACTAAATAAAGCTTGAAGTGGCTTCAAGTTGATATTTATTTAATAAGACATTAATTTTATATGAGAATGTTAATAAGAAAAAATTTGACTAAGATAAGCATTAAAATTTACAAAATTTCCAACAAGCCATTATTTCAATAATCTTGTAGCAGGGGAAGTTTAAAAAAAAAAGGTAATGAAAATTTATATATAGAGAGAGAGAGCGCTAGCATTAAAGAACACAATAATCAAATGAGGCATTAGCCCTCTAATAACATTTCTGTAGATCACGATTTCAAATCATATTTCGCTGACGTAATAACTATTGTAAAAATATTATCCTCACCCATCATTTAAAAGTAAATACATCTCATAAGTTATTAACAATTATTCTATAAGAAGTCTTCAATACAATTAGCCTACATACCATTAAAAACTAACGCTAACAATATCAAAGACATAACAAAATATTCATTAGAACCTTTTAAATGAATAATAACCAACTAAATCTTAACGATATCATAGAAAAACAATCTTTCATAGAATCAAGTTAAATTTAATGCTTTACAAAGATCCCAATTCTTTACTAAAATATCAAGATATTTCTTGCGTAACTAACAGAATTAAAGACTGGCATTACAGCCCAAAGTTAACGAAAGTCGATATTTTCATGTACGATAATCAATTCACCTCAGAGCACATGATTAGTTCGATATTGTCTCTAACAGATTTTTTTTAAATTGACTACACGATATAAATAAAAGATTCAAATATATTTGTACATAATATTTACCAAACGACCGAAAAAGAATTTAGAAAAAGATATAGAAGATTATATATATATATATATTTCTAAATTCCTTTTAGATTCATAATTGATTTCTTTATATATATATATAAATATATATATAATAAATATATATATAATATATATATATATTATATATATAATATATATATATAATATATATATATAATTGATTTCTTTATATATATATATATATATATAAAGAAATCAATTACGAATCTAAGAATCTAAAAGGAATTTAGATCTTACATTTTACAAATCTTATGGCGGAGCTTCTCCTTCCCTCAAATATAATAAAATCCAAGAGTGACGACAAGTTGCCCTGCCGCCACTATATATACAATACAATCCAGAGACATCGGATGACGAGAAAAGGGGTGGGGGCAAATAAATGGAACATTTGTGAACAAAATATGTACATGACCAAAGCTTCTACACCTTTCTCGGCGTTTCGAGGTCATCCTAAATTGTATACAAGTGAAATGTCTTTGCCGCTAAAGCTCTTTGCAGCTCAAGTTCCTTGCTTCTATTTTCACAACAACAGGCGATCAGTCTCAATTATGTCGATGGTGTATGTAGTTGTATTGCGCTTGGACGCGGGGATCAGTGTGATTGGGTGAGTACCGAGTTCCTTGTTTATTTATTGTGGTCCAATGCTACAATTTGAAATCTTTAAGGGAGGGGTTGGGGAATTGGGAGGAAGGGAGGAGGATTCCAAAATTTTCAAAACTTAAAAATAACTACTTCTATTTAGGGTAGAAATTTGAAATTTATTAACCGGTATAAGAGCTAACCATAAATAATATTTTTTTTAATTTCAACGCGAAGGAGCGGAAGATTGGAGAAGAGGAGAGAAAGGAGATAACTTATGGGTAAGGACTCTTGGAAGTGTTGAAGTGGAGTAAGGATATTTGGGGTTACGGAAGTTGATATTTGCGTAGTATAAGATGAGCCCTCGGGTGGAGTACTGTTTAGTCCACAACGTCATCTTCAGGGTCTTCCCCCGGTGGGTCTTGCTGGAGCTGCAGGTGTAGCCCATCCGGTGAGTTCACCGGGACAAAGATACGGTCGAATGAAAAGGTCAAGTGGGTGGGAAGGGGGAAAAGGCTGGCGGGAGGAGTTCTGGAAACGTGAGTTTAGGTGGGGCATGTGAAGATAGATGGAGAGAGAGAGAATATTAAAGACAATCTCTTCTGTTTTCGACAATTTATTTCTATTTCGGGAACATGTTACGCGTCCGGAGTTGGTAGCCACTGATTTTTAACCAAAGAATCACTGTGTTTTATACCCTACTCTGCTGTCTGGCCTTGTCCATTGGGAGAGAAGGGAAGCTCCCCATCGGCGCGTGAGAACAGGAGAAACAGTGTCCACCAAATGTGCCAATATAATATATAGGAGAGTTCTCATTGGCGTGAAGTAAAGAGTGAACTCGTTATGGATGGCAACGAGAACATGTCCTGGACAGGACGTCACTTTGCGCCAGTGGAGAGGCACAAGCAGGAGAGAAGTTGATTGTGTCGGTCTGAGCAAGAGCGGAGAAAAGACGCAAGGGCCGAACAATGGGGCACAACAAGATTTAGACTCTAAAGTTTTCGCAAAGCTATTACGAGGTGTTTTTGGAATTAGTTATCTAGACCTAAAATTTGGGGTACTTTATTGAAGGTAAAAGAATAAAAAATTGATTTTGCCAAAATTCGGTGTGACGATTTTCATTAGATTTTGAATCCAAAAAGTAGTTAACATTATAAAGAAAATAGCTATTTTCATTGTACCATGAAAATGACTTTGAAGGTACTATACTTAAACAGAAATTTCCAAATTTGATAACATCTCCGCAACTATTTGAGATATTAAACAACTTATCATTGTAAATATTTGTACTATTAAAATATATAAATCAATTTTGTATGAAATATATGTTTAAAATTAATAATTTATGAGCAATAAACCAATAAATATATTTTTATTAACGTATCAGAAAATGGAAATGATGTTTATTCTCTTTGGTGGAAAGAGATGTTCCTAGTTTCTTAGTGGTTTTTTAACAGTGTATGCTATTTGATCTATCCTCTTTAGTGGAATGAGATGCTCATTTTACTTTGTTTTGACCCCTTGAAGAGGGAAGTGTTGTGATTTCCAAAAAAAATCAATGAATTTTCACGTTTCCTGAAAATGAAAAGTGGTTTTCACGATGTAGTTGTTAGTTTCTTTGCCTTTTTAGGTTGTAACAATACAAGAGTTGTATTTTACAATCGAAGACCCACCCAAATCGATGCTGCATAGACTATCATCCGATTCATACTACCCACTCCAAGAAACGTCAACGTTTATTCAAATCGCCTACAATAGTATTCTACACTATTGTAGTTTCATGTCACTTCAAGCAATATACAAAGAATATCATTCAATATAATTCACTATCAACTCTCTACAGTGTAAACTGTTCATATACGTACCCTGTGGATAAACTGGCTTGCACAGTCTAGTAACCTGGCTGAATTCAAAACGTCCTGATTAGAGGAACGGGAAAGCCTGGCCTTGATGTATCAGCCCTTAATGTTCCGACCAGCCCGGTTTAAACATATCTGATGGGTGATTTTCTGCATACCTGGCGAAGAGTGCACGCGGACATGGCTACCCTCTTTCAGATGGTTTGTGCGACCGTCACCTGATCTCTGACGTCAGCAGCCAAGCGGTTAAAAATATTATTGACAACAAACCCGAGAATCGTCTATACGGAGCGGGATGACCAATCAGCGACCAACAAGCAAGATGGCCTACGTCAGAAAGATACCGTGACCCTCCCAAAATGTTACGTCACCGACTTAGTTTGAACTATTCCCCCCCATCATAACTACGCAGTAAGACCACTATATACTATGAAAGTGTGGAAGATGTGAGCTGACTTTTGAACTAGCACCATCGAGGATGGACCTCTGTAATATTTACTTATGTTAGACTTTTGAATTCGGCACCATCGAGGATGGGCCTCTGTAATATTTATTTATAATGTACTTTTGAAATCGACGCCATGATGGATGAACTGTGGTTATTATTTTATATCGTCAGGAGACGACTTCCAAAAATCTGGACTCTGTGAAGGAAAGTTATTATACTTTGTAAATATTTATAGTTCTTCCTAAAAGTTTGAATTATGGAACTTTAACTATTTTATTTAATTTTGTTATAGTTGATATTGGCTGATATTTGTTTATTAAGTATGGGCATTATTTAATACTATTTAAAACTAAAAGTAACTTCAGTTTCATGTCGCCACTTAAGGACTTGTTTCTTACAGATGTTAGTATATTCTCAATGTTTGCTGTTCTAAACTAACGAAATGTTAATTGAAATATATTAAATTTATCTATCTTAATATTCTGTATATTTAGACTATCCGTATTATCCTAGCTTTTGTTGTTGTATATTGAAAATCATTTATATACATTTCAATATTTTGTGTAAAGTAAATTTGGCTATTCTTCGCATATATATGAAATGTGGCAAACTTCTAAATGTTCTTAACTTAGTATTAATTGTTAGACTTTATTCAGTATTTTAATAATGCCGATTCAAGTAGTCCCGCTTGAGTTTACATTAGGTTTGAGATGTGAAACTCTCGTGTTAGTTAACGTAATGTTTGTAGTATAAATGTTTATTGTAATACTTGAAGGTACTTTCGTTTTGTGTAAAGTCAATACTCTCGTGATATTTAAAGTAAAAGTATGGAATATAAAGATATAACTTTACTTTGGAAGAGTATATGTTTTCGTAATGTCTGTATAAGCTCTTCGAGCTAAATCTTGAAATCTGGAATTTTCTAAAGATTCCCCCGATTAGTTTTTAAAATTAGATATTAAACCCTATAATTAAGGGTATGTTACTGAAGGACAAAAAAGAGAAAAAACATATATTTTCTTAAAATCAACTTTAACCATTTTTATTTAATATCGTGTCCCCACCATTGTTCAGTGCTACAAACAAAATAGAAATTCCTTATTTTCCATGAAAATGATTTTAAGGACACTTTAGTTAAGCCAAATTTTCGTATCTATATCATATATCTGCAGCTTTTTGAGATATAAAATAACTTAACATTGTAAATGTGTAGTACTGTTAAAATTAAATATATTTTAATCTGGGATTTAATTTTTATAAAACCATTAGTGTCTGAGCAACAAGGAAACATGTACATTTTTGATGGAATAATTAGAAATATGTATTTGATTGTTATGTTCTTCGGTGGAAAGAAAGAAGTGATCCTCTTTTCTACTCAGTGTTTCTGTAACAGTGTTTATTATTACATACATTCTCTATAGTGGAGGGTTTCATCAAAAGTGTATATTATTTAGTTTTACATATTTTACGAGTTTTAGGTAAATGTCTCTATTTTAAGATTAAATAGAGAGAAAGTCTGTGCGACTCATAGTATCATATATTATATTAAGCTATTATTATTTTATTAAGGTAACAGCTCAATATTTCGCAAGAAAATATTTTAATCATAGAACCATAAAATCGACAGTAATTTTCATACTAAAACTACTCAAGAAAATGATTGATTATCATTAAGATACATCACTTTAACCCTATACCTTATGACAATTAGTATAAACGTTAATATATTATTATTATTATTATTAGCACCATGTCTTACTAACCATTCGGGTTATACGTACTTAAGTTAACATGTAAGGGTAGGGTGATTGTGAGATGAAATGGAGGACCTACAGTTTAACGTGGGATCTGAACCACGGTGGAGGCCTGGAAATCCACACAGTCACAAGTTGTGATTAATACACATCTTTTCAAAGGTGGAGGAAGGGTTTGACAGTCAGATAAATCTGTGCTGGGACCAAAGATTGAATCCCAGACCCCTAGCACAGAAGTCTGACACCTTACCCCTATACCACCAGGTCACCATAAGTGTTAGTAAAACATTGGTCTATGTTTAAACTCTTGCGATATTGAATTACAAGTTTTATTTTCAAATACATAAAATATGTGCAAAAAAATCAAAGATTAGTTTGACATATATTTCATATTTATTATTTTGTGAAATATAACTGGATCGTGTGCAAATGAAACTGGCAAATTCTAAGTCACGGTAAATTAATCGAATAAGTTTTAAATTAGAATTATTGACAAACCAACATTATATTAACTCTATGAAAACTTTCTAAATACTTTACATTTATTTTAAATACAACTTCAAGTCAAAATTTCAAGCAATTACAAGAGTTTCTTGAATAATATATAACAAATAATTAATATAACAATGTGATAATTTTTGAATTGTTATTGTTAGATATTTATACTGATTAAAATAAGAATAAAAATCGACTGCTTATAAAAATTGCTAGGTTCCTTATGGCACATTATATTCTCATTCTAAACTTCATTTAATATTGAATAGGATATTTACATGTTCGAGCCACTGTGATTACAATTATATTTTTATATTTTCCACATAATTTTATGTTAAGGGCTTTATCTATTTTATAAGTAAAGCGTGCGCTAGGGTCGATAGGGCTTTGAGCAAGAATGAGTTCTGTCTCCATGTTTGTTTGATGTATTCGTGGATACATGCTTGTGATGACACGGTTGTTGTACAAATGGAGAATGTGAATATGAGAGTGCTGTTATATGCAGATGATGCCGTATTAATGGCTGAGTAGGAAAGTGACTTGCAGAATGTATTAAATTGTTTAAGTGTAACGACTGGCAGAATGGAACTTAGTATAAAAGTCTCCAAAACTAAAGTGATTGTTTTTGATAAAGACATCCAGGAAATGATAATAAGCTTAGTATAAATGTAAAACTGTTAGAACAAGTGAATGATTTTGTGTATCTGGGCAGAATGGTTTATAAAACTGGAAATATATATGGTAAAATCGACAGACGAGTGAATGTATCTCGGAGAGTAGTTGATGTATGTGCACTATTGAAAATAATGAAGTAGTATCGAAAGAGGCAAAGATGGCAATATATTAGTAAAGTGTTTTAACGACAACATTGTTTTATGGATGGAAAGCGTGGGTTTGTCAGTAGAAACACAAAGACAATATGAATGTGATTGGAATGAGACATCTAAGAAATATACATGTAAAAATTCGTATGCAATGCGTCAGTAATGAATAAATTATGGAGTGCAGTTTGAAAGGGAATTCAATAGGTCAATGTTAAAGAGACATCCAACGTTGGCTTAGACATGTTGAGAGGATTAGTTTGTATCGAGTAACCGAGAAAATATATTGTGGAATAGTGTGGTTCAAAAGGAAGGTTCAGATAATGTAAGACTCGGCTAAAATATGTGGTAGACGAATGTGTGATGGATAGAAACATTAAGAGTTTTAAGAATAAAAAGAGCAGGCATTACTTGGTTATGGATGTTGTTGAAGAGAAGGAATTATGCTAGGATATGAAAGTGTGGAGAAAGTTAGTAAGGATGGATTAAATACAAAGTTGTTGTTTTTTGATCTATTTGTACTGTTCCTTGCCTACCCCGTAAGGGAACGACGCGATTAGGTATGTGTGTATGTGTCTATTTAAAGTCATATTTAATCCATATATATGGTACACATTTTTCATAAATGTTATAATGAATATTTTTTAACTACTAGCAACAATTTTTAATATTCAAAACAATACTAATAATGACTAGAAGGTAGATTTTTAGAATGTATTTGTAAATATTTCCATATTTAATGCATTAAAAAAAAATTGTGTTTGAAATATTGGTCAAAGGTTTTCGGAATTATTTTGCATGGTTGGGAAATAAATTTGGAACAATTCACACCCCTTTTCCCCTGGAGTAGGATTGAATCATAACATCCAAAATCGGGTTCAAGCACGCTAGCGTACAACTAACTTTATCGGCTGTGTATAATAGTTAGTGTCAAACATCCCCCATGCATGATACTAAAAACAACATTGCGTGTTCTAAGATATATTATTACCTCTTATGTTTTTGAAATCTATAAAGTAAAAACACACAAAGACAGAAAATATGTCAGATGTTCGTTGATTTTTAAACATGACCCAATAAACAAGTCCAAAATAAAATAAGCTTCGATTTAGGTGAGAGCGAATGAGCCCAAAGTTTTAATAAAAAATATATTTGGCATGGATGATTAAATAAACGTGATATCTCCATATTTTTTATTTTTTGCTATTGACAGATCTATTACCAATATGAATTAAATAAGCTTCAATATATTGCGTGGGTGTATATTTTTATTGCATATGTTTCTATTGCGTCCGCTTTGCCTGACAAGGCAATCAGTGTTTGGTGCTACCTTAGCGAATTCTATGGCAAATCTCTTTATCTACAGTGGTTTAAAATTATTAGCCATGCATATTTTATTTAGTTTACGTGCCGGTATTCCTTAATTTATTAAGTGCTTTTTTAAATTTAATTCACGAAGTTAGAAAGAAGAGACATTAAACTCATCAATATAGCCAAACCATTGTCTGAATGGTCTATGGTAAGAACTTCACTGTACACTTTCTTGCCTTTGACAGAGAGATTGGGCTTCGAGTCCCGACTGTGTTCATTTAAGGTGGTTTTCAAAATGTAGATTGATTGTTTCTTTTTTCCATAATACGTCCTTAGCATATAAAATATTATGTAAAATGTTTAATTTACTTGCTTGTATAGGACTATAAAGTTTACTATTTACTTAATTATTTATCTTTAATACTATCTCTTATATTTTTTTAATTTTAATATAACATAGCATAATTAAATCTTTTCAGTATTAGGGAATATTAAAGAAAATTTTTAGATATAAATTATTTATTTTCAAAAATTTCTTAAGTATTACGCGTATTTTAGTCACAAGTAAAAAATTTAGTCTTTTACATAGTGTATTACAAAAAAATCATAATGAATAATGAGGAGTGGTGGGAGATATAATCAGAAATATCAATAGCCAAAACTGCTTTTAGCAAGAGGATGTTACTCACTAGAAAATGGATTTGGGTATGGATTCGTGTACGACGAAGAAACTCTCAAGTGTTACTTATGGAGTATCGCTTTGTATGGAGTTAAGACACGAACCTTGAGGAAGAACGAGAGTAAACATTCGAAAATATATGAGATGATGTTTTGTAGGAGAATATAGGGGATAAAGTTGAAAGATCGGGTTAGTAATACAGTAAATATGTTCTAAGAAGAGAAAATTAAAGTAAAGCCTCTACCCGAGGGATTCTATAACATTATGAAAAGAAACGGCTTATTGAGTGACATCGTAAAAAGGTAAGTAGGGAGGGAGAATGGGACCAATAATACCATGAATTTAACTGATTTATGACCTCTAACACGGTAGTAAGATGATGTTTCGGGATATATGAAAGTAAGCTGCAAATAAGGTATGCTGGAGGACTCAATTTAGAAAATGTAAGGAATCTATAAAAAAGACGGAACACATGTCATTAATAATAAATATAATTTCTAAAATTCTTAATAACTAATATGTTTATATCTAATACATTTAAACCATATATAATATGAATCACCCATCATCATTATCAACAAATGTTTCCTGCTGATTGCTGGGTCAGTTTAGTAAAATGCCTCTATTTTTTTTTTCTTACCACCATTCTTACTCTTTTAACCACTTCCATTCTTGTCCTCTGATTTGCACACTAGCTTTTATCTGCTCCTACCATATATTTTTTATTTACTTTGCAATCCTTTTCCTAAATACTTCATCCCCTTCATTCTTATTGGTGTTTTCTTCTTTTACATCCTTATTACATGACAATACTATTTCAGGCCTGCTTTCTCTGCCATTTCACGTAATCGCTCTACCCCCACTCTTTACCGGATAACTTCATTCCTAATCCTGTTTCTCCTCGGGACCGCTAACATGATATCCACAACTTAATTCCAATAACCTCCACTTTACTAGTTTATTTTCAAAGTCCAGGTTTCTGCTGCATATGTTACAATGGGTACAAGGAATGCCATATGCAGAACTTACTTACAATTCAAGGGCACTTCTATTTTCCATAGTAAGTATGCACTATATGGTATTTAAACTATTTATCAATGATTTAAAGCCTAAATTTAGGGGATTGAGAAATAAATTTGGAAAAAATACGCATTAGTAATTCCTCTTACCTTCCCTTATCTTTCCTTCCACTTAAATTAAGGCCTTACGTTAAGGGATTATCACTGATGACGTTTAAAGTTGTACCTTTCGGCCAGTGAGTGTTTGTTATACCGGGGGGCGAGACTACAAGACTAAAATAAATGGTACGGAGTTCCGCACAAATTTCTCGCTCTATTGTTTAAAAATTAAGATATTCACTCAAAATTCGTAATATAATATTATACACTAGCAAACCCGAGAACAAATTGCACTATACATACGTACAACATACATAGGTAAAACACGAGGTACAGATAGACAGACGGGAATTAAAAAACCACTTTTTCGTATTCGGGGAGTCATGAAACGTCGATATTCATCAAAATCTCAGCTCGATTTTGTTGACGACCACCAAAAATGTTTTTTGAATTTCCGTCCGTCTCTCAGACTGTCTATACCTCAGACTAGAGCCTAAACTATTTTACCGATCAGGCTATTGTTTTCATAGGGTTGTGCTAAGGGATTTATGGAATTGAATATCTAACCCTGAAATTAAGAGTAATTTACAGATAGGTGAAAAGAGAAAAAAAAGAGAAAAAAGATTTTCTCAAAGGGGCTTCATTAATTTTGATTAAATTTCATTTCTAACTATTGATTAATATTAAAAACAAAATGGCTACTCTCATTTTCTAGGCAAATTGACTCTAAACGTTCCGGTCTGATGCGTAAATTCTCATTTTATATCATATCACTGAAACTATTTGAGATATGAAATTACTTATCATCGAAAATATGTAGGCCTACTTATAATACAAATATATTATTTTAAACATGTTTTTGTTAAACCAATAATTTTCAAACTAAGTGCAAATATATATATTTTTTTAATTTTTCGAAAACTTAAAGTCGTGTATTGCGACCATAAAAAATATCTAACATATGATTTTGATGGATGTCGACGTTCCATGACCCCCAGAATCCTAAAAAGTGTTTTTTTCAAGGTCGTCTATTTGTGCGTCTGTTTAACCTTAATTAATAGTAGTTTAGTAAAGGGTGATAAGAGAAAAATGCAAATATCTCAAAAACGGCTCTAACGATTTAGATTAAAATTCTTATATATGTTGATTACGATTATAAACAAAATTGATATTTTAATTTTCCCATTAAAATGACGTTTAGGGTAATTTACAAACGCAAAAATATCCGTATCTCCGAAACTATTTGAGTTACTAAATAACATATCATTGTAAAATTGTACTACTATTAAACATGAAAAACTTTTATAAGAAATATATTTTTATAAAACCAATAGTTTATGAGATATTGGCAAATATATTAATACAATTTTGTGAGCTTAGTTGTACAAAATAATACCTAATTTTTAACGCAATAATCCTCCATTGCCATAGAGTAAGCAAATACGTCTTTCAAGAAGTTGATTTTGTTTTTCCTTTAAGATCTTAGGGGAAATGTTTGTGCAGCAATGGTCTATCTCTATTATTTTGGAGTCAATATTCACACATTTATGTTTAAAAATTTAAAAATGATGAATTTAATAGCCATGCGATAACCATTAGATGTACAACCGCTAATAAAGGTTGAAAATTTTAACCGGAATTCTAAATTTTAATACGAAGTATTGACCTTTATAGACTCAATATCGATATTTTTTCTGGTCCAAATATACAAATGAGAAATGTAATTCTTTAAAAATAAAATCATAAAATTTAAACTGGAAGTAAAAAAAGATGTTTACAGTAGTCTAGCGTAATTTCAGATCGGATTTGCTGGTGTATATTATTTCATTTTACATATATTACGAGTTTTGATTAAATATTTCCATTTTCATTACACACTAGAGCGAGAAAGTCAGTGTGGCATTCCGTAGCACTTATTTTTGGATTCGAGGGAGGGGGGGGTTCAATAACCATTAACATTAATCAAAATCTCGAGCTCGATTTTGTTGACAACCACAATAATTTCTTTACCTGTAAGATAGCGATAAAGTAAAAATTGGAAATGAAATGTATCTCCTTCAATTGTAGACATGTTGACGTAAATTCTGTACCGAAGATTTTATGATCCCAAGTTACTGTTCAAATTTCGTCCTTTCATTAGCAAGGAAGGTGTATAATCAATCCCATACAGAATTGATTTTTAAAAACATTTAAATTTGGTTTTAATATAGTTCTCAAGCTCTAAATCTTGTTATAAGTTCGTAGGTAAAATGTATTCAGAAATTGAGTAAACGTATTTTCGCAACATGTGAATGAGATGTTCCCTCAAGACATTACGGCTGTATTTTCATAGTTCACGAATCACTTAATAAACTATTATGAAACGTTTCACTCAAAACTAAAAAAGTTTAAAAATAAACTCCACTCCAATAATTTGGCATTTGTAGAAGTGTTGAAAGCTTAACAGATTCGACAAATAAATTGAAAGGGAAGTTTTTGGCTGATAGAATGGCTGAGTATAATAATTGTATATAATTATCTATGTTTAATTTGGTAAAAAGTGTAAATTGTTACCTTTGTAATTTTCTTAGTGAGTAAAGTTTAATTTACTTTATATGTATATTTAAAACTCAGTTCTAGATGTTCTAATAGGACAATAAATCGTGACAAGACAAAGAATTGTTTCTACAGTATGTTATCTAAATTATTGTATTTTGAAATTTTGTACCCTATACTCGAGTAGTTAAACGTTGTCATGTTGAAATAGATGAATGCAATGCTACGAAATTATTTTCATAATTATATTTCACTTTTAATCATTTATTACATTCATTATGCTTTATTTTAGGGAGGATTAGGGTGGAGAGCCATTTACATAGGCCCTTTTCACTTTCGGATGGGATTTACAAAATATATTATAATGAAGAGATGGAATTTACATCAAAAAATTCTAATGAAACGAAATTTACCAAAGCTTTTGTATACAAGGTATGTGAGTAAATTAAATTACTAATACTTGATTTAGTTATATCTGCTTATATCAAAAGAGCATAAAACCCACTTTATTTCTGGGAATATTGCTCGAAGGTAATAAGGATACTCAGCTCTCTCTTTACTCGGTTAGATCAAAACAAGAAATTTTACGATAAAGACATCGCAAACCAATATTTGCTATGATAAATTTCGGTTTATTAATAAAAGCAATTACATAAATTATATTGAAAATCTAAACCAATCCGAAATTACAGAAATATTTATTTAGAAATTAGATAAAATAAACCTTTCCTTTTATAAAAAGAACTTTTTTATTTATCAAACCCGCCTCGGTGGCGTAGTTGGCTAACGCGCTTGTCGTGTTGAGCTCTGCTGCTAAGAACTGGGTGATCGAGGTTCGAATCTCGGTCGGGTGAACTGGGGGTGGTTTTCCCTAAATGGTTTTCCACTCTCCCTCCACGCAAATGCGGGTTCCCTTCCCCTAATTCAACCTTCCCAATTCCTAATCCATTAGCGTAATTAGTACTTAAAGTGTATAACTCAAAGGGGTAGTAAGACGTTGTGTTAAATATAAATATATTTATCAACTTTTTATTTAAGAGAAATAATCGTATTACTATTTAACTAATTATATATTGATAAGATTTTTGTTTTAAATATTACAGTTACGTCATTTTGAACAGTACGTTTACACTTAAAGGAAGCAGTCTTACCTTGATGAATTACACTATGGTCTTATCTAGCATACAGTGCCATAAATAACCATGAAAAATGAGTTTGGCTTGTTTCAGGGTAAATGAAGAGCACATATAATTTACATGTCTTGCTGGTCTAGATTTCATCAACATATATTTAATAGGCCTACTATTTTTTAGAAATGTGAAATAAAAGGTAGAAAAAGTAGTTTGGTCCCCATATATTATTAGATAAAACATTATTAAAAGTTATTAAGATGCTTGGTAATATAAATGTAATTAAATGGTATTGCTACTAAGAATATTACCCAACAAATTCATGTTATGAATACTTAGATTTTTTTTCCACCACTCGAGCTATAAACATTCAAATTATAATATTTTGCTAAGGCAGTGGGTACGAGAAAGGTAGATAATAGAGAAAATGTACCCACATTTGCGTGGAACCAGAGTAGAAAACCATTTTTGAAATACCTTTTACTTACACCCAGCAGGGAACTGAGCCCCAGCCTCCCTGTCATTAGAAAACGACAATAAACTAGCTATAGATCTGATAACAAATATAACGTTAATTTAATTCAGTAGACACGTTCATGATTCAAGGCATTGACCTGAACACTAAAATTGAAGAATTTTTGATGGAAAAATGAATAGTTTTATTGGTTGCATCAATTAAATTGACAATCAAGAAACAGTGCTACAGCTGAACAATATAAATGGTTTGAAGACTATCTATTGGTACAGATAATGTATCCGTAAAGAAAAACAATATAAGCTAGTTTGTCATTGAACCTTGGACCATTGTTGGCTCCAAGTCTCTGATTTCCAAAGCTTCATCGAAATAAAATCCTCTAAACCTGGGCTCGAACTGTCGTCACCAAGAGTAGAAGCTCTACTCTGTCTGTTACTGAGGCTGAACAACTATGGAGCTCTACCTGGCCAACTTAGGTCATGGTATATGTCAACCATTCCATTCTACCACTTTTACTCTGTCGGTGAAAGGTAGAAGTAAAGTTGTAAAAAAGTCCTACCACAAAATTAATAATTATATAACGTAGTCATGTTTTATTGAATTAAATTTTCCAGCGTTGTAATACGCTATTAAAAACATTATAATTAAAAGACCCACTTCAGTGGTCGAATGATCTAAGACGTCACACTCGCAATAGACTGGTTTGCCGATGATGGGGAGATTGGAGTTAAAATCTCAGTTGGGTTTTCTAAGGGTGTTTTTTTGTAAATGGTTTTCTACTCTCCCTTTACGCAAAATTGGGTACACTTCCTATAGGTTCAACCTTACTACTTCAGTGTAATTAGTAAATATGTGTATAACTCGAATGAATAGTAAGACACGGTGCTAAAAAGATTTATTTAGGGGCTGAGACATGGCTCCAGGCTGGATGTTAAAAGCACCAATTAAAATAAATAACCGCTATCTATTTTTTCAGGAAGGGATATTTGGTAATAAAAAAACAACAGCAAAGCAGTTTGGACAAAGTTGACGAAATTCAATTATCAGCTATGTGTAGGCATAAGGCAAAACAATATTAATTTGATAGACATTTTCCAACCAATCTTGTTGCAAAGTGTCAGTGTTTTAGTAGATGTGACGCTACCAGCCCGTCTCTGGGAGAATTGATCCAAGCAAGTGGCATGATGGTCTCGGTGAATGGCACTGTCTGTCACAGCGTCACCTCAAGTTGAGGTACTGGCGACACGCTCACACTCTCCAACAGATGCTTGGCCAATGGGCAATTAATTACATTACATGGAGGTTAATGTAGCAAGCTATTGTTGATAGAAAGATGTTTCAAAAATAACAAGATAGAATCCAAATATATCTTACTCCTTAAAAGTGAGCTGATATTTTCATTGGACGACTTTTTTTCAAGATATTTGTATCAATACATTCTTATCATATAAAATACAATAAATGTGTGAACATATTTTTTATGTGTAATTTACCTAAAGCAATTAAGAAAAACTATTAAATATTATAAATTAGTTTAAAACATTAAGCTATACTGTATATTATATTATATTATATTATATTATATTATATTATACACTTAAATTATTACCAACGTCTATCCTACTGTGTGTTTAAATACATATACAAACAACAAGATAATATTCATATTTTGGGAAGCAAGATACACCACACGCAGGCCGTACCTGTAATGGTTCCGGAAAGAAATATAAATATAAAGGATATTTTACTTCACTGATCTAGGAGGCAGAGTAATCCACAACGGTACTAGGATTGCATTTTATCTAAGTGGTAGGGAAATCTAGAAGAATATTCTAGCTCTGTCTGATCTTAGAGGCAGTTAAATATACAATTAGAGTGTGACTTTGTTCTAAGAGGAAGTTTACCTATACAAGTATATTGTCCCTGTGTCTGATCTAAGCGGACATTGTGACTCTGATAGAAGAGGCAGTTTAATCTACCAGGATATTATACCTTTATCTGATACATAAGGCGGTTTAATATACAAGAATAGTATACCTTTGTCTGATCTAAGAGGAATTTTAAAATACAAGGATATTGTTCATGTGTCTGGTCTAAGAAGCAGCTTAATCTACAAGGATATTATGTCTGTGTCTGGTCTAAGAGGAAGCTTAATCTACAAGTAAATTGGTCCGGTGTCTGATCCTAAGGAGAGTTTAATCCACAAGGACATGGTGTATGTTTCTAATCTAACATTCAGGGTAAGCTAAATATATAAATAAACTCTCTATTTATTAGAATGCCTAGCTTTGAACTGGAAGGCACGTTAAAACGCCAGAAGAATAATGTGTCTAGCTATGATCTGGAAGGCAAATTGAACCCTAATGACATACCACATTTCTCATATCTAGAAGGTAGTATAGACTAGAGGGATAATGTTACTGTCAAAGTCTGTAAGACAAAAAATTGAAATGTTACTATGGGTATCTTCATTGTGGAAGACAGATTAGAAAATATATTTTAGTGCAATCGTATATATGACAGACATGGTAAAGGCTTTATGAATTATTGGAGTCAAAATTTGAATTGAAATATTATTTAAAATTCATTTCGATGAATAAAATATAAATACTTACTATTTACGTGAAAATAATGTAACTGCTAACTTAGGTAAAAATTACTAAGTGGACTCTTAGCTATCTTATTTTAAAAAAAACTTTATTTCTTCTTCTTTCTCCTCATATGACAAAAAAATAGTTTTGCACTCCTGACTTTATAAAAGTATTATTTTTAATAAAATGCATATTAGCTTGGTGCAATTCAATTATTTGTAAAACTCTTCCCTGGAATTGATAATCCACAAGTATCAGTTTTTTCAATCTGTACACCTCCGTTAGCAGGAAATTCTTAGCAGAATATTTAATATTCATTATTTTAAATAAACTTATTTCATTTCAAACTACAGATAAAATTCAAGAATAGATGGACTACATTATAATTATATGAATAAGAATTTAAAAATGTGAACTTATTGAAGGTAGGTTTATTAGTCGTTTTTTATAAAACTATGATTGGCATTCTTACTAAATAGTTTACAAATGGCTGTATACGTATTTTGGTTTTATAATAAAGCGACTTTTGTGAAATTTTGCTTAACAAAGTAAATATAAAATATATATATTTACTCAAATAACTTGCATAGCCTTATTCCTTTAAAAAATATGGGATAAAATAAATGGTTCATCAAGAATCTTTAGTCCACTGGATTCTGTCATTCCCATCATCTTTCAAACTCAAGTAGATAGTTACACTGGAAAAGAGAGTTAAGAGTATCTCTCATTCGAATGGGTTTCTCTTCCAAGCTATGTAACATTGAATTAATCACCAATGATAGCAAATGTTCATTCTGTTTCCAAAACATTGATTTGAAAACTGTCTCCAGCAGAAAATTAAAAAATAATAATATGAAATATTTTGTTTTCAGAATTTTTTTCATCATTTAATTAATCTTTATAAAAAGACCCAACTAATTGAAATCCACTATTTAGAATATTTTTTCAAATGTATATAAATTTAATCTCGCGACAAAATACTGTACATTTATCTTTAGTCATAACTCATTTATTAGGCTACTCATATTAACGGATATAGCACATGTAGGAGAACTTTTAGATAAGGCAGACAGTTAAATTTAGTACAAACAGAGCCTTGTCACTTGTTAATATTATTATTATTATTATTATTATTATTATTATCATCATCATCATCATCACTATTAGCATTGCGTCTTACTACCCGTTCACACTTACTTTAATGTGTAATAATAGTGTGATTGTGAGATGAAATGTAGGACCTACAGCTTAGCGTGGGATCTGAATACCGGTGTAAGCCTGGTATTCCACACATTAACAAGTTGTGATTAATACACGTCTTGTAAGAGGTGAAGGAAGGGTCTGGCAATCAGAATAATCAGTTCCGGGACCGAGGATTGAACCCCGGACCCCCAACACAGAGGTCTGACACCTTACTCCTAGACCACTAGGTCTCCCCACTCGTTAATATATAATGACAAATTTATTATTTATGCCTAAATAAATATATATACATATATTAAATATTTTTATATAAAAATTAAATATTTATTACATTTTAATATTTATAAAAACATATTTAATATTATACAGATGTGGGTTATAAGAGATACTAAGATAGTCAACCCAGGCAAAAAAGAGAGCTTAAAGGAACAATGTAAACTGTTGCAGTAGAGAATGATTAAAACAAAATACATAACATATAGGTTTGGAAACTCTCCCTTGTTTGCCTGTCTACTAGTTCTGAGTGTCAGAAGCGACCCTCACAGAAGGTAGTTGGCTTGTTAATACCTAAGAGTACCGATCTGTTGTCACAGACCATGAGCTCTTTTTGTGAAAGTGTTTATTGATTGTGGGACCAAATGGAGTTTGGGAAGGGAGTTGTGAATTAGAGAGTGTGTTCTGTTGTGAAGTATCTATATAGAGCCCTAGTACACTGTGATGGTAAACACAAGTGCAGTCAGGCCCTATGTGTAGGATGGTGTGTGTTAGTTCTGGAAGAGCTGGAAAAAATACAATATTATTTTAAGCACTGAGTGAAGGATGAATAAGTGATTGTGAGTTTGTGAAGATTATTTTTGAGTGAGGGTCTATCCCAGTCTAGGCATTTTGTATAGCCTCAGCTCATGGGGATTGTACTGCCCAAGGTTTCTTATTATCGCGCTTTCCTCCAGAAGGAGGTTTTTACTGTAGAAACTTGCGTCTCGTTTCACGAATAGGTCTCTTTAGAGTCTTGGTGCCCGTCTCTGCGTGGATGAGCGCATTGTTGGTTCTTGTGTTAACCCCAAGAATGTATCGGAAAACTTTGTTCTGTACCACTTGGAGCTGGTTCAGCACGGTGGGCGGGGCATAGCTCCATGCCTCGCAAGCGTATACGAGTATCGGAAGGATTAGACTTCTGTAGAGTAGCAGTTTTGTTTGAGTGTTTAGGTGTTGGCTCTTGAAGAGCGAGTAGTTCCGGACTAATATCCCCATCGCCTTTTTTTTTTGTGTTTTCCACGTGGATTTTCCAATTTAGGCGGGACTCAATAGTGACGCCGAGGTATCTGAGTTCCTTCGAGTAGGGGATAGCTTCGCCCAGAACTTTGAACTGGTCTTGTGGCTGGGACCTCCTTCTGGATATATTGATGGCCGTGGATTTCGTTGGATTCACTCTTATTCTCCACTTCTCTAGCCAGTCACTGAACTGGTCCAGGTATCTCTGAATGTGTTTAAAAGCATACTTGATGTGTTTATGAGCTGTGAAGAACAGAGTATCATCGGCGAAAAGTCTCACCCTAACTTTAAGATGTGTTGGGACGTCGGCTAGATACACACTGTACAGGAATGGTGATAGTACGGACCCCTGCGGCACTCCCGCTTGGATGTTGTGTCGGGACGATTTCTTACATTCCATTTTTACTGTAAAACTGTGACCTCATAGGAAGTTTCTTATTGTGTGTATGTATGGTTTAGGGAAGTTGATGGAGATCATTTTCCAAAGGAGGCTGGTATGCCAGACCTTGTCAAACGCCTTCTCCACGTCCATGAGGACCGCGAGTGTTGATTCCTTCCTGTTGAAGCTTTCCGTGGTTTCTTCCACAAGGCTATTGATAGGGTGAACCGTGGAGTGGCGGCTCCGGAAACCAAATTGTGTGTCAGGGAGTACGCGTTGTTGGTGGGCCAAATACTTCAGTCTCTCGAGTAAGATTTTCTCGTAGATCTTGCCGAGACTGCTGAGTAGATTGATTGGCCTCCAGTTTTGTGGGAATTTGGAGTCCTTTCCCGGCTTCGGTATGGAGATTACGTCCGCCAATTTCCAACATGCTGGAAAGTAGCCACATCTCAATGCGGTGGATAAAATTGCCGTAAGGAGGGTGATAACTGTAGCGTGGGCATGGCAGATAATCTCATTTGAAATCTTGTCCGCTCCCGGGGCTTTCTTCTTTTTCAGTTTGCTTATGGCCTGTTCCATCACAGGTCTGGACACTGGGGGTGGTGGCTCCCCAAACGGTTCCTCTAAAAATAGTTTTACCTATTCTCTGATCAGTGCTGAGAAGTCTTCGTCTTGAGGCTTACTATTTGTCGTAAATTGATCCTGTAGGGACTCCGCTATAGCTTCGGCTTTTTCCTCGGCTGTGTATGACATCCCCTGTCTTCCGTGGATGGCCGATGTTCTAGATCTTTGGGAGCAGCCTTTTAGTCGCTTGGTGATAGTCCAGACGTTGTCCCCTCCGTTGACGGTCTCTGAGACGAACTCATTCCATTGGATCAGTTTTAGTTGCTTTGCCCTTAGTCGAACTAGGGCCCTTAGTCTATTGTAAACTGCCCGATGCCTCAGCGATCTATAAGTCTGCCAGTCGTGTCTTGCTTCCCTCTTTTGTGCTATTAAAGGATTGAAGTCGGGGAGCTCTCTCTTTAGTTTTATTAACGGGGCTTCATAGTTAGTTGACGTTCGATGGGCCTCAAGGAGTGTTGCAGTCAGAAGAGCGATCGAGTTATCCACTTCTTCGGTAGTTCTTACTTCCCACTCATCCGGAATAGCTCTTAACAGGGTGGCTTTGTATTTGGGCCAGTCCGTGTTAGGGGTGTTTTTTCTGAGGAAGGAAGTCCGGATGTTAGTGTTTATCAGAAACCTACAGAAAATCGGGAGGTGATCAGAGTCTAGTTCATTTAGAGTATGTAGTTCTTCGGGATGTTGATTGAGGTCCGTGAGTATGAGGTCTAGTACATCAGGACGGTTTCTATAGTTGGATGGATAGAAAGCTGGTTCCTCCGGTGCCAGAACTAGGTAGTTATTTTAGGTAGCATGTTGTGTTAAGGTGTGGCCTGCTTGGTTGGCTGTGCGGCTGTTCCAGAGAGTGTGTTTGGAATTTAGGTCTCCGGTGGTAAATAAATGTGTCTTTGCTGTCAGCGCATTCAAGTCTTGCTCTGTGAAGGGGACCAAAGGGTTCCTGTATACGGCAGTAACCATTATCTCCCTCCGTGGTAAGGAGACTATCACTGAGGTCGATTCTATGTTCACTATACCCGGTATGATTGTGTGGTAGCGATTTATGCTTTTCTTCACTAATATGGCAGTACCCCCACCCCTTCCGGTAAGCCTGTCTGTCATGTGAATGTCATATCCGTAAAAGCGCAGACGTTTGGATGGTGTTAAATGCGTCTCGCAAATGAAGGCAACATCAACCCCATACGTTTGCAGTAGCTGTTCTAACTCATGGGCCTGTTGTATTATGCCGTTGGCGTTCCAAAACATAACGTTAAGTGAGTCTTGTGGTTGGGGAGTTTGATTAATTATCATCGCGGTAAAAATCAGTGACAGCTTCTAGAAGAGTTAGGGCCTTAGTGGTTTTGTCCGGAGCGGTTTTTAACCTGGTCATGTATAGTTTGAGGTGTGAAAGGAGGCCTGAAAGATCTATGTCCTTAAATATTTGGAAGAGGCCACTTAGGTCGGAAGTATCGTTAGACTTGGCGTCGGTCTCGCTGGGTTTTTTGGGGAGGTTGACAACGGTGCTGCTTATGTCATCCGCTTTGCCACGCGAGAGTACGTTGTCGTTGTTCTGGTGTTTGTCCTAAGTCTCTGTGGGACCTGACTTGGTAGAGCAGATATCTCCACTGGCGTTTGCACCCCTTGTGTAGGTTTTTCTAACGGTTTGTCCCGTTTTTAATCTCTCTAACAAGAGCGGGTCAGCTTCTATAGTTAGCCGCATGTTCACCCTTACAGTTAACGCAGAGTGCCAGCGTAGTTCTATCTTTCTTTGCGCATTCTGTGTTAAAATGCTCCCCGAGACACTTGACACACCGAGGTGTTTGTGAGCAGTAGTTTTTAGAGTGGCCAAAACGTTGGCAACGGTGGCACTGGAGTACTATGCTCGCAGATTTTTGGTATTCTTCTATTTTCACAACGGTATGATTTATGGTCCTGACTTTGTATAATTCGGCTACTGACTGTGTTTTCTCAAGAGTACATACAAATATGGGGAGTGGCCTCAGTTTAGCTAATTGTGGGGTGGATTTGGTGAACAGTTGCCTCACATTGATGGGCTTGAACCCCATTTCGGTGAGTTCAGAGATTATGGACTCGCACGGCATGGTGGAGTGGAGGCCCTTAATCACTACCTTGAAAGGTCTGTCCCTCTGTAACATATATGTAAAGTGTTCGAGGTTTGTTTCTTTCAAGAGTTTCAGAAGTGTGGTGTAGTCTTTTAAGGAGCTTGTGATGATTTTAATTCCCTGTGCCGTGCAGTGGAGTTTGTATTCGTCCTTCAAATTGGTCTTTAGAAGTTTGGTTATGTTATTGTATTCCGCCGAGTTAGGAATTATTATCGGTGGAGTTTTTACCTTTTTCGTTGTTTGAGCATCTTCATAGTGGGTGGAGTTTGTCGACTCCATAGCGGAGCCCTGTTGGGCTATGGTGTCTTTCCTACTAACTAGTGGAGCAAATTTCTTTGTTACCTTTATTGATTTGGAGACCGGGACGTCAACTCCTGGTTTAGTCCGGTGCTTACGTTTTAACGTTGAGACAGGTTCGAAGGTTAATATTGGTTGTTGCTGGTTACCTTTAGTATTATGTGAGTGCCCAGGTTGTTGAGCATCTGTGGTACTTTTTGTCGTGGATTGAGGTTCCATGCTCTTATCATTGAACTCCTCGGCCATGCTGGCATCATCTTCATCCTCCCCAGTCACATCTATGTCTTATCCCGTAGACATTTTACACTTTTTTGTTTGGATGTTTACACTTTCACTCGTTTGTGGGCCCGACCAACTGGCATACCGTTCACAAGTCGTTCGCAGAACAAGCAAAAAATGATAACGAGTTTTTGGCCCTGAAAGGTGTCGAACGATTTTACGTTTAATTTCAAACAAGTTTATGAAAAATTTAAACGCTTTCAAATCATTGTCGGGCTTAGAACCCCGTTTAACCGGGAAATAAAACACTTCACTAAAGCTTTAAAAGGCCATCGGAGCACTTAAGTCGTTGATCGATGCGTTCCGTTCGGTTCGGTGTCACTGAGTGGCCACTCTATATGTTTGGAAGATAAGCGCCAGTGGTTTTGAGTATTAGCGATTCTTTACGAGCTGACGAATAAACACAGGTGTTCTAAATTTTTAAAAGAATGTGTTTATTTAAATATATTTTTTAAATAATAAATGGTATTTTTGACTGGAGCTTTCTCTTCAAAAAACAAAGGTAATAGTAGGCAGTTGATATTTTGCCAGTTTTTTAAATCTCAAATAATATTATGTGAAAGATATACTGAACATATATTATATTTATACATATATATACATATATGTATAAATTATATTTATATATATCATACAGAATTTTAATCAGATGAGTTTGCCAAGTGATGGAAAAATATTTAGTGTAGACTAGATATCAGTAAGTTTGATGTTTGCAGGCATATATAAATATAAATATATCAATAATTATTTATAAATACATATATTTCTATATATATAAATAAATTTATATTATATATATATTTAAATATAAAATACATATAAATCTATATTATATATATATATATATATATTTAAATATAAATAGATAAAGGAGAGTGTTTTCTATCAATGAAAGCTTGCTTATAATTAGTTACATACTCAATTGAGTTATGTGAAGTGTATTTTATACTATGCAGAACTAAGACAACAAATTCAAATACAAAAAGAAATTACGGGAGATACTCCAATCTTAAACCTTTGAGAGATTTTAGTTTGGATTGTAATAATAAAAACACAGATATCGTTCTACATCTTTAGTTAATAATATCTAACGTTTAAATAGATATGTATTCAGGAAAACATATGATATGTATTCAAACAAATACATGATTAGACCATTAAAAGGCAGTTGAAACTGATAGATATAAAATTAACAAATCATACACATTTAATAGATTGTATGTTTATGTGTAAACGCAATAATTTCAATACCAAGAAATATGACTTAAATACAGGGGGAAACCTAAAGATAGGCACCTCAAGCGTATCTTACTTTTATCTCCAGTCAGAGATTAACCCTGAAGACCATTTGACTACCGATACACATAATTCCAATACTAAGTACTGTAGGGGACTTGGCTTATACTTTTTATAAAATCTAATCGTGTGGAGTCTGAGCGTTTTTCTATTTTTGAATGCCTAACATCTTAGACGACTTGAGTACCTGAACACTGTTTAGAGTAGTTCATAAACCAAGAAACATAGATATACACGAAACTTGACATCGGCTTGTAGGGCTTTGGACGTATTTAAACATAATTTAACATGTTGTAACTCATTGATTCCCAAACTGTAGCTGGCAGACCCCCCTGGGGATTAGCGAAATCTTCCAGGGGGTCCACAAAAATATTTCCGCATTGGCGGTCAGCTTGTAAAATGTTGTGAGACACATTTACAAGATTCTACTATCTAAACTTGATGAGATTTGCTTCCATTATCTCTTTATACACCTATGCTTACGTTTTCTACACCCGCACCAATAATTTGTTTCTCTTTCCACAAAAGAAACAGGCTCATTCCTGAAAGTTACTTGAGACTATTTATCGTCTGTGGTTCCTGACTTTAAGGCTGTGCAAGAGTGAAAATATTTTATTTTATTTTCTTATTTTTATGATTGTGAGCCTTTTTAATAGAATAAAAATATTAAA